>JAULBP010095849.1:0-11503 GCA_032355345.1 Lepetodrilus pustulosus
TATTTAGATGGGGGAACACCATAGTTTTAAATGGGTAAAGTAGCGTTATATATTTATGGTATATTTTTTTTATATTTTTTTTACTAACTACTAATATTGTATAGAAAAATAAAAAAAATATGAAAAAATTATGATTAAATACGTGCAAGTATGATCTTGTCTCTTTAAGTCAGCAACAAAAACCTTAGTTATCAACCTATTTTGACCAAGTTTTCTGTATTTGGCTTAGCCAAACTTCATCGAATTTATGTCTAAAACTTCAGACTAATCAAATGTAGAAAACGTAATCAAAATGTGTCGCAAAGTTTGTGTTTTGCTGACTTAAGTCTTAAGCTGTTTATAGGATACCGCCCTAGGTGTATTACTATGGCGTTCGTGGTTTAGATGACATAGACGTGGTTTTAGCTGGAGCATGCTTGTCGATTAGATTGAACAGAGCTGAATTGAAACGATCAGCAAGATCATTCAAGTAGGTCGGCGCTTCGATAAACAATGATGAGGTCAGTAAACCCGATCTCAATTTAGCTCTATCAATGTAGTTTGATGTTCCTGCGTTGAACTGTCGTGTGAAATCGCTTCCACCTATTCAAAGACAGTTCCACAGACACAGCAATGGTCAGACATATCACCATTGACAACTGTGATATTGTTTATGAGATTGCCAGATGATCTTGATACAAGTCAGTGGAGAGTGTCACCACTACGTTGAATGGAGCACGTTACGAACAAACCGCTGTGTAAATAATGTCCATATTCAACTTATGATTAGATAATAAAGGATTATATTGGTAAAATTAGCTATACTATTGAATTATGATACAGTATTTATCTAAATGAATGATGACTTTGCTCACCTGGTTGTTCATTAAGGTTACCGTGCTATAAGATCCAAAAGAAAATTACATAAATGTTGTGGGAAAGGTTGATTTGGTTTCGTGCCATCTACAGTGTCTTAATATTCAGAGACGAAAATGGTGTGTGGCATGCCATTGTAAGCCAAATAACAAACGGCACGAGGTGATCATATTCACAATAAAATGCATTCATTTACTTCCTGGAACGCGAGATATGGCGGGCAAAACCTATCTATTGTTCACACATTCTCATTCATAATAAAATATATATTTTGCACGTACACCTTTTCCACGGAACGTCTTGGCCGAATGAAAGGAAAAAACGTTTGTGGAGGCTTCACATATCTTAATTCGTTTATTTCACAAGATTACGTCCGGTTTCTCCAAGATTGCTTCACGTTTCAAAAGATAAGATCAATTCACATCGGTATACACTTATTGTTGAGAACAGCCACTAGGTGGTACGTAACTCTTTGATGGACTTTGCGTTGTGTGTCGGGCGTCGGGACTTAGTTCGAGGATATTCACCGCCCTCCATCAGCAGTTATATATACAAGGAAAATATTCCTTTCGCAAGAGAGGAATATTAGCCCCGTGGGTTTGAGTCCCTTTCCCGAACACACTTCAAAGTTTACATATATGTAAACACTATCGTCACCATTAATAGTGATAACAATGGAGAAGTATAGTCATGTGGGGTCAAAGGTATCTTGATTCATGTACAATCGATTCACGGAGGTTCGGATATGTTATACTTCGTGACCGTTAATGTTTCTTCAATAAAATAAATAAACAAAAGTATACGCGAACAGGTGATGGTAAATAACCAACTTCAAAACTGGCTAGGTACAGTAGCATGTTCTAATATTGTTTAAGCAAACGGTGGAATGTAGATATGTTATCGCTTTAGACACGTTTGTAGTAACAAGTTGTAAACTACCTGACATTTAACGAACACAAATTTACTCTTATATTTATTACACACCCTTTAAAATCACATTTACTCGTGACAATCAATTGTTATAGAAGAGGTGTTACGTACGTATTCAGTAGTCTACCTATGTGTAATTATATTAGGCTACGTTACTGCTCTTGTCATTCAACATTAGATATTGGTACGCTGAAAGAAATGAGTGCACCAGATTATTCCTATTATCAAAACACACCGACACAGACAAATAAAACCGTCACAGATAACATATCATATATTACCCTCGTCCTCTTGGTCTTCATCACATGTCACTCAACAACCTGGCCCCTCCCATCGTATATAATACACGTTAAGCAATGGGGCAACCACAACATATACTTGCATATGTTACAACTAGTGGCAGCACACTACGCAGTCTCTTGTTAGCAATGGGGTTTGATGTATGGAACCTTTTCAAGACAGTGAATTTACTATGTCTACTGTCAACTGTATCACATGTCCAAGGTGAGCGATTCTTTGAGACACAATCACAGATCGGCGATATATAGTATGAACCACCCCGCGTCCATTCTTTCAATAGTTATACATGTTTTATGCAAAGTATATATAAATACATAACAAATTGACTTGACTTGAAAGGCGATCCTATTCGATGAGAAAAATATGCACGCATTGTTTACAAGATAGATACATCACTCTCAGACTGTTAGGCAGAGTCTTCTTCCACAGATTCCATGTACGCCTAATGCTGATAACTGTCGAGTCATCAGGCACTGTAGGAAGTTCTAATATCCCGCTATCCATTCTATTAGACTCTGTTTTGTCCTGATCCGATAATGTAGATAATGTAGAAGGTTCTCTCACAGGTGACACCTTCCTTGTCCTGTTTCTTCGAGGTCTTGGGGTAGGTCTGACTACTGGTGTTGCTGCCTCTGTCTTAGGTAAAGATCCTATGGGTAGAAGATGGTTTCTGTGCATGGTTCGTTTCCTGCCTTCTCCATTTTCTTTCTGCACTACAAACACTGGTATGCCCAGGTTTGGCTGTGAAAGAACGAGGTAGGGGTCTTCTTCCCATCTGTCTGAAAGTTTGTGCTTTCCTTCATGAGCTAGGATCTTGACTAGGACTCGCTCACCTGGCTGGATTACTGCACCTCGGACCTTCAGATCATACCCTGATTTCTGGTGACCTTGTGCTGTCTTGGAGGCTTGCGTAGCAATCTTGTACGACTGTTCCAGTCGTTTCTTCATCGCTCCAGCATATGATGTTAAAGTCTGTTTGTCTCTGTTGGTCTCTATCCCAAAAGCAAGGTCTATCGGTAGACGAGGTTCCCTCCCGAACATGAGGTAGTGTGGGGAGTAGCCTGTCGACTCGTGTCTAGTGGCGTTGTAGGCGTGCACTAAGGGTCCGACATAGGTCTTCCAATCCTGCTTCTGTTGTGGCTGGAGGGTTCCAAGCATGTCGAGCAAGGTGCGGTTGAAACGCTCGCACATGCCATTCCCCATCGGATGATACGGCGTGGTCCTTGACTTGGATATTCCTAAAGTGGTACACAGTTCCTTCATCAGGCGACTTTCAAAGTTTGCTCCTTGGTCACTGTGAATCCGCATGGGCATCCCGTAGTGCATAACAAAGTTGTTGTAGAAGACTTCGGCAGTGGTCTTTGCTGTGGTGTTTCGCGTTGGTATGGCCTGGGCAAATCTTGTGAAATGGTCAGTTATTACCAAAAGATGTTGATATCCACCCTTGGAAGTCTCCAATGTCAAGAAATCCATACATACCAACTCCAAAGGTTGGCTACTGGTGATGCTCACGAGGGGAGCACGTGCATTCGTTGGCGTCTTCCTTCTCAGACATCTGTTGCAATTCCGGATCCAACTTTCCACGTCTGTTTGCATGCCTGGCCAATAGAAGCGATCGCGAAGCAGAGATAATGTCCGGTCACGTCCTGGGTGTCCGATGTCATCGTGAATTCCTCGCAATACATCCGGAATCAAACGTGCTGGTAGGACGAGTTGGGTCTTCGTCTCTCCATCTGTCTTGATCTGGCGATATAGTATTCCACGCTCCATGACTAGGCTGTTGAAAGACCGATGCAATGCTGTGTCAGCCCGTGTATGAGGGTAGTCTTGTCTTTGAGGTCTCCTCTTGGAACGTACCATCTGTATCCATGGTCGTAAAGTGTCATCCTCAGCTTGTGCCATTCGCCAGTCTCGATCAGTCATTCCTCGGAGATCCTGTCCTGTGTCCTGTAGCTCTTGATCCACTGTCGCTGTAGACAGACACAGGGACTCCACATAGGGCTGGGCATGGATAACTCCACAGATAGCCTTTACCGAATCCACGGTAAGTTGTTCTGGGTCTGGTTCCTGTTCCTGTTGAGGGAGTCGTGATAGGGTGTCTGCATCGATATTCTGCATTCCTGGCCTATAGTAGATATCGAAGTCGTAAGCTGACAGAGCTGCTAACCATCGATGCCCTGTGGCATCTAACTTGGCGCTGGTAAGGACATAGGTTAAGGGATTGTTGTCAGTCAGTACAGTGAATCGTGCCCCATACAGATAGTCGTGGAACTTCTCACAAACTGCCCACTTCAATGCAAGGTATTCTAATCGATGTGCCGAATAGTTGACTTCCGATTTGCTAAGTCCTCTACTTGCATAACTGATGACACGTTTGACACCATCCTGTTCCTGGTATAGGACTGCACCCAAACCTCGTCCACTGGCATCAGTGTGAAGTTCGAAGGGTGTTCCATAGTTGGGATAACCTAGTATGGGTGGCGAAGCGAGAAGAGTCTTCAGTGTAACAAACGCTTGTTCTTGGTCACTTCCCCATATCCAAGGCTGTTCCGAGTTCCTTTTCTTCTTGCTTTTCGTGTCTTTCCCATGGTGCATAAGTGAAGACAGTGGCTTGGCAACCTTAGCAAAATCCTTTACGAACTTCCTATAATAACCTGCGAACCCGAGGAACTGTCTTACTTCAGATGGGTTGGTGGGTCTGGGCCAGTTAATGATTTTATCTACCTTCTCTGGGTCTGTTGCTATTCCCTCCTCAGACACTACATGACCAAGAAACTTAATTTTCTTCTTAAAGTAGGAACACTTATCCGGACATAGCTTCAGACTGGCTTCCCTGGTTCTCTGGAAAACCTGTTCTAATCTATCAATGTTTTCTGCAACAGTCTTAGAATATACAATGATGTCATCTAAGTAGATAAGACATATCTTGAGATGGAGACCTTCATAGCATTCGTTCATAAGCCGTTGGTAGGTGGCGGGACTGTTACAAAGTCCGAAAGGCATGCGATTAAACTCATAGAATCCTAACGGGCCAACCGTGAACGCCGTTCGTTCTTTGTGCAGTTCATCTATCGCGACCTGGTGATAACCACTCTTCATATCTAGTATGCTGTAATATTTAGATCCTGCTAGAGCCTCAAACATCTCTTCTATTCTGGGAATATCATAATTGTCACGAATCGTCTGTTGGTTCAATTGTCTAAAATCTACACATAGCCTCAGTTTCCCTGACTTCTTACGTACAAGTACAACATTGGATGACCATGGAGAGTGTGAATGCCTGATAACACCACTTGACAAAAGATCCTGTAGGTGATCCTTCACTTCCTGATACATGGCAGGAGGCACACGACGATATCGTTGCTTGAATGGAGTGTCATCCATCAGTTCTATCTTGTGCTCTACTAAGTTAGTCTGTCCAACATCGGTATCTCCAGTGGAGAATATGTCTAAGTATTTGGAAATAACCTGTTTACCCTGATTCAATTCATCCTCTGACACGTCAGCTTCCTTGAAGTCCATAAGGTCTAGTACTGAGGAGTCATTCGTCAAAGTGGAACTAGGGATACCTGGGGAATCCTCCTTACGAACGACTTGAAGTTCACATAACAGAGACCGACTAGGAATAGATATGCTACGTGTTGTCAGGTTCGAAAGATGTACGTCAACATATAGTTTCTGTCCAGTACCATCATAAGAGACTAGCGTTGGTACAATGTCAAGGTCATCTGGTATGATGGATCCATAAGTAGACTGAATGATTGCATAAGTGGATCTATAAGGCAAAGGATTATCAATCTGACCACGAATCACTACTGCGCTATTCGCTGGGATGATCTTCCGATCAGGTTCAGAACTTCTAACCTTCCCTATAGAGTAGTTAGCCTTACTCAATTCTTTCTCTTGAAGTTTTATGCTACGGAACGCAAGATACCATGACGTATGCAACTGAGCATCTTGAAGATACTTTTCCCCATATCTATCCTTGCATAACTCCATGTAGGTCTCAAGAACATTGGTACCAAGAATAACGGGAATGGACTGGTTGTAGAGATTATCTGGTATGACAAGAAGTAAACATCTAACTGTAGCTGAAGTACTTCCTACCCCTTGCAAATCAACAACTATAAACCCTCTATATTGAAGAAGTTCTCCATCTGCACATTCAACGTTGAGTATATGCTTGAGTGGCTCAATAGGAACATCAGGGAAGTTATTCTTGTGAAATGTTTCAGCAATGGTAGATATGGTTGCTCCTGTATCTAATAATGCTCTAAGTTTGATTCCATTAATAGAAATGTCACTCTCATTGGGCTTTCCCACTAACTCAGCTGCATGTATCTGGAGACTATTGCTGTGTTGTGCATTATCTAGACCCACGGGCCGCCCCTCCCCATGAGCCTGCTGTAGTTTAAAGGCACGCCGGTATCATCGTCTAGCCTAGCCCTACAACCTTTCTTGATGTGTCCCGGTTGTCCACATCTGTAGCAGACTGGGGTGTCAAATGTCTGTGGTCCGTTATTCCCGCGTCCATACTGGCGTCCATACGGTCGAGTTCCACGTCTAGGTGGGCCTGTCCATGAGCTACCTGAACCTGGCTGCCCCCTCCCTTGACCATGTTGCACATGACCTGGTTGACCTTCACTAGACTGACCTAGACTATGTTGACCTTGATCTGGTTGACCTAGACCTGTACCCTTACTCTGTTTCTTGAGTGCTAATATTTCAGAGGACATGGACTTTAACATCCCCTTTATCTCCTGTAGTTCTGAGTTCTGTTCCTCGGCACTAACCATACTCGCTACGCGTCCTTTAGTTCTACTGCCTATTCTCTGTTCTAATTCAGCTTCAACCTGACGTAGATATTTACGAAAGCTATCCAGTGATCCACCCTGTTCAAATCGGTGACTAGTAAGATCTTTCAACTCTGGTCGAAGTCCGGCCCATAGTGAGTTACGTAGCATTTCCTCAGTCTGTTCAGGTTGAACTTTACCAAGTGTTACACCTTGAACAATAATGTCTTCTAAACGACATGACCATTCAGCGACAGTTTCATCATGTCCTTGTTTAGCCGTATAGAACTGTGCCATAATATTCTGCTCTGTGTGAACATACCCAAAAACGCTATCCAGTTTAGAAATGAGTGTTTCCAATGAAGCATTCTTATCTACATGCATTGCTACCCTAGCAGCTTTACCACGGAGTGAGCGTCTAACAGCCTCGGAGACAACCTTAGTCGAATACCGTTCTACCATCCATGTATACTCATGTTTCCACTGGTCAAAATCTGCGTCCCCCTTCCTATCTCCAGAGAAATACGGAAGCTGTGGTGAATGAGCAAGAGTGACCGATGTGATGGAGGACGGATTACTGGTATCAGGTATAGCATCACGTTCCTGCTTGAGTTTACCAACTTGAGACATCCATTGCAACAGATCCTCTGGTGTATCAGCCTTGGGATGAAGTTTAAGTTTCCGAAAAGATGATACTAAGTTCTGAACTTCTTCCTCGGTAAAACCATCCTGTTCTGACATTGTGACAGCTATTGAATAGTCCAGGCAAACTAACACTGAAATTACCGATCACTAGTGTGCAAGGAACGTATATGGCACTATCAGTGAGTGGCTACAACCTACATGAAGTATAATTGTTAAGTTACTCAACTTGACCAAAACACCAACATATATTACCTTGACACTACCGATGGCAACCAAGTATTATCGATACCAACCATATAACCAATACCAACTGTGTAGTCAATGCTAACTTAACGTAACCAGTACCCAACTATACGTAACTACAACTAACGCCACGTAACCGATACCAACTAGGTCTACGTAAGTGATTGCTACTCCTATGCAGGTATATAATTGGACGATATGTTGCCTAACTACCCAGAGTTACGACAGGATCCTAACCAAAATATTGGAAATTGGCCTATGTTAAATTGGTTGTCTACTGCTGATAGTAGCGATAGTATGGGGCATAAATAACACAGTCACACGTGTACATGTAAAATGGCTATACAACAAATTCAAAAGGTAAGTGTGTTGTTAACTACAGTGTTGGAAGTATAAGCTAAATTACTTCAACATTAGTGTGGTAGAGACTAGCACTTACCAATACCACAAACAATACAGGCAAAATAGTGTATGGCAAAATGGCATAGCATGATAAACACATGAAATACTATAGCTTAGCCTAGCTGCATGAAAAGCATAAATGCATGAAACAATATTAGAACATTTCAATAGTGCATGCATGTATATGTGGGCATATGGCAGGATTGTTCATCGTGGATGTCACTTGCTGCCCATAATTCTCAAATATGAGAAACAAAAAAAACGTCTATGTGGATGTATCTAGCACAGTTCATCATATGACTTCCGAGATGTGATGTGCAATGCTTAAATGTTCATCTGTCTCTTGTGGCATCAAATAACCTATAACTATGCCAGCCGTATCACGGAGACTCCTGCTCAAGTGAGAATGGCATCCGAGCACGTGGCATTAACTGAGAGAGTGTTCATGTTCATGGGCACCCTGTGTCATGTGATCGAAGGTTCATAGCTACCGTATCGATGTCGCGGCTCACAAGACGTCAGTGAAGTTCATCGAGGGTTTCGGTCAGCATAGCGTGGTTTCGGTCAGCATAGCGTGGTTTCGGTCAGCATAGCGTGGTGCTGGGTGGCACTGTCAATGATGTCCATCTTCAGTCATCAACTCTTGACTTCTCACTGGGGGCTCCATTGTAATAGCGCTGGTGTTGTTGTCTCGGAGAAGGACAACAAACGGCTATGGGGTGTGAGGTTGATGACGTTTAATCTATAATCTATATAGATATTTTTAGGCCTGAAACAGGTTACAGATAATAAATACATGGAAACATAGGGACATAACATGTATATAATAACAGACATTAATTCATTGAAACATGACATGTAACTTACGTAATCGCATGTAAGCGATTACTATATACGGTTATATATACCATGTTTACTGCAATGCCACACCATATAGAGCATGTACAATTATATACATGCATATATAAACAGATATGAAGAACATATCTACTTATGTTACATTTACATATTTATCCACACATGGTACATACCAGGTATGTGATACCTGAAGCCCCAAATTACTGAGGACTACCACTGCACTGTGGCTTACGATCTGATGATCTGTATTAACAAATGAAATATAAAGATAAGTTACACATAAATACAATATACGTACATTTGGTACGCACTCCCGCACGCACGCACATACGCATACAGACACACACATACGCATACACACACACACACACACACACACACACACACACACACACACAAACACCATTATACCCGGTAGTTATATATACACGACTACGTGCATACACATATATATATACACAACACAATTAAAGGATTTACATGGCCTTAGATTACTCTAAACATTAATATATCTAATGTTTAATAATACTAAGCATGTTGAATAATAGTATTGGCACAACTTATAACTTGTGCTACATTACAAATGATATGCTCATTCATACTATATAAAACATTCATACCAATGCCCTGCAATAAATAGTTAGGCCATTATATTAAAACCAAGTTAAACTATGATAGATATGTTTTGTTGTGGAAGTCATACTGAAGCACGTGCCTTTCAGGTGGCTAGAGTTCGAAAACAACATAAGTATGGATAACCATTGCATGATTATGACGAGAATGATGGAACGTATCTATAGTGGTACTGACGCTACATTCCCTCGCATGGGCAACACTGACTTAACACTATGATTGATGATACGAATAGGTGTGTGTGGAGGTGGGGGAAGTGGGGGAGGTGGGGGGAGAATAGCAATAGTGACATCCTCTTTACAGTCCACGTGAATAGATGTACTTTTTGATGTATGCAATCACCAGTAACCCCAAGACCTTGGCAAACGTTGTGGATGTGTAATAGAACCTCAGCAATGGAAGGGACTTCCAACAGATATGATGACTTCAACTGAGAAATAATGAGATACTTCCATGGGGGTATTAGATGGTCTGTTTACTTTATGGACACACACCCATACATGTAGCATTCACAGGCTAATAAGTAGCAGCCTCAATTTAGATAGCTATCCTTTAAATGATCAGGAAGGGCTATGTGGCAAATAACATGATTGCTGGCTCATAGGTACAACACGTGTTGGCTTCGTCTGTTTCAGAATTCGCCTCCAGGACATGCCTGCCTGATGGCACGTGGTACGTCCACAACAACAGCGGAGGTCCCTGGACCAACTACACCGCGTGCGGCAAGAACGTCTTCCAGCCAGTGGACCCGTTGATCGCGGTATGATGACGTCACAGTCACATCCACTCTAGGTCTAGTGCAGCATTAGTGGAACAACACTCGCAGAAACGTGCATGTGACTGGGCGACTTGTATAATATGATGTATCTGATTGATTTCCCCAGCGAAGTAAACTGATTGTTTTCTGAGACTAATTACGTCACAGCACGCGTAATATATTCATAGATGGGGTTATTGCTCTGAGACAAGTTTCTATACACAGATTTATCAAATGTACTAACAGGCCGTGATGTTGTATCTGTGTATGATGTGGGCTGAGTGTACAGATGTGGTCTTAGTGTACAGATGTGGTTTCTCTGTACAGCACAATTACGGTATCGTGATGTACTCCAGTCTAGACATCAATTATTGACTCTGACTTACATCAAATGAAAACTATCAAGAATCTCACCAAGAGTTGTCTAACTGCTTCAATAGTAATCCTTCGTTCAATCCGCTATTTACAGACCTTAGATCAACATTAAAGATGAGTAGACTGTCAATAACATAGATCTCGTTTAGACTGCTTCTGTGGTATGATGCTTCCATGTCTTCTATGGATACTTGTAGGTAACCGCAAAGCCACATAATATATGTAGTTTCTTCTAAGTCAAGCTATCATTGTCGTCTCAGGACCATTCTCTTATTTCCTTGAGTCAGTAATAGAGGTTCATCATACCCATATTATCTGCATCTAACGAAAGGGTTGTACCGGTATCTAGGGTGTAATTAGAGTTGTACATAGTTTCCTGGTATAGTAATAGTACACGAACTATGATTTACCCCCAGAGCTACAGAGACTACTTCATGAAGCGCATGGTGTACGACTCCACACAATGTTGCAAAGCCTACAAGAAGCTATATAGTAAATTGATATGTAATATAAGCTGGTCTAAAATGTGCATAGTCTCAACAGTCACTGAGATTGCGAAACTATTTTCAGAACAAACTCCTGCTCGCCTCAACGTTTTGTTCACAAATCCCTATATACATTTGAGCTTGACCATGAAATTGTAGTGAAATAGTTACGTAGTCTAGTGGGAAGGTTCTCGAAGTTCTCGTATATATTACAACATCATCGATAC
>JAULBP010095860.1:0-11503 GCA_032355345.1 Lepetodrilus pustulosus
ACACACACACACACACACACACACACACACACACACACACACACACATGCATGCACATTACTCACTCATCTGCTATATACTATATAGACCACTATAGACCAGGATGTAAGTCAGGTTTGTAATGAGAAGTTAACATACAAACAGCACAAACTGTCACTGATCAATAGTAATCTTGTGCATGTTGTGTGCACCACGGTACTTAAAGTAGGAGCGTCTCCAACAGGTTCTAGAGGGACAAGATTTGTTTTTACGTAAGTATAGGCCAACATATACTACAGGAAAACTTGTATTGTTATTGTTATTTAGTGGTCAAGGATATTCTCGTTCACTATTGTAACTTACGTAACCCAATGGTCATAGCCATCTACCATGTCTACTGGTGTATACTTTCCTAACACCACTTTGCTACCCTGTCAGGGCTCTACATTAACTTTTTGAGGCACCTGTCCCTGTGCCCTATCGGACATGTAACATGAAATTGTATGACCTACCACATGTAGTAACCAAAAACTTCTTTGCCTGTTCCATCTTTCAGATATCACCACTCTGCATAAAATTATATTTATTCAAAATGTTTAGTTAGGCAACACCTTCATGTAAAATACTAGTGTTTGAATATTTTCTTTAGATAGATAGTACAATTTTTCATTCATGTAATTGAATGTTTTTGTTTTTCATTCCATGAAGTTTCCCAAAATATTCTAATCTCAATGTAGATCATGCCAAAGTATATCTGTTTTCTATGAGTACATCCCTGGGATTATTTCGTTAGGCACCATTGGTACCTATCATAATAGTATCAATTTTACCATGATTATTTTATGTACCAGTTGTGTATCATTGTCATTTGTGCATTTCAGCACCCCCACACGATGTCGAGCAAGAATACAAGCAACAATGGTACGAGCACCGATGCCATTCCCACTGATGCCATGCCCACTGATGCTATTCCCACTGATGCCATGCCCACACTCCGCCTCATTACATACTTGTCTCCTGGGGTGCCTATCGAGGTGTTCCAGACGTATGCCGAGTACCTTGAATCCACAGTGGGGGTCCACACCACACTGACCACCGAGTGGCGCTACAGCAGTCCACCAATGGATCGTGTGGATCCATTCACCGCAGATATAGCTGACATAGGTATAATCACAGTTTGTCGACATTTTTTTTATCGCGTAACAATAAATACAAACGTTTTCATCGAGTCACAGTATATGAAAATGAAATTATTATTTTTTTAAATAGGTGTTTCCCTTTTACATCGAATTGTACCACTTTGAGTTGTATACACTTGCACTAATATAATAAAGCAAAGCAATTATTGCCACCATATTCATGTTGCTTCCTGTAAGTTTATACGTATAGGATAATATAACCGACTCCTCGGTTTTGATCAGGAATGTAAACACGAGCCCGCAGGAAAAGTCTGAGGTAAAGGTATGATAAACTAAAATTGTGAATTATGTTTACAAGTACTTTGTGGTCTTTAAGCATTATGCACATTATCATGAAATCCAGTTTTATTTTTGAGGTAAGACTGGAAAACCAGTATTACCTTGACAGTTGATAGACTATTAATATTATCTTGTCTTTGATGCATCAATTGATTTGTGAAGGAATTCTGTATGCATATAATAGGAAACAGAAAGTACAGATTGAGGCCCGCTAGTAAAAAACATTCGATTCACATTATCATAGGGGTGCAGTGGTATTGTGTCTACCATACAGCAATGGAAAGGTTTTTTCGAAGTACAAACATGATTTTGGGTAGGGCAAGTGAAAGCTCTTTGCAGTTGTAGCTAAGAACTAGTCCAAAACAACATAAATATCTGTGATTGTATGCCTTTAAGTTTATCCCTCTCCTTGCTGCAGGCAACTTGAGATGCCCAAAAGATCTGTGTTTGTGGATAATCCAACGGGGAGAGGGTTAATGAAAATGGTATCACATGGAAGCTCAATTAGTATTCTCTATTACATGTAGTGATTTTGCAAATTGTCATTTCTGTATATTAGTAGCACATGTTTCATGACTGAATATTCATGGCCATGATGGAACAGACTAGTTAGCTTATTAACCAGTGTTAACTAGTATTTCTAGGCAGCGCACATCAGGCAGAGCTGTCTAGATTTCATTATTTATTTCCATGTAAGCTAACGCCTTGGTAAGAAATGTTCAAGTAAAAAACATTCAAATAAGAAATGTGGTCACGTGGGTGCTGTTTCAGGCTTCATGTGCGGTTCTGGTTTTCTGGACCTGCAGCATCGTAAGAATAAGTTCATGTTGCTCTGCGAAGCCGCACCCCTCCACCGCCACCCCAAAGCTCTCAACAGACCAGTGTACTTCTCCGATGTCGTCATACGTGCAGAAGATGCGTACGTATGCCGTGATATTTTGCTGGTACCGTATTCTCCACATGACGTTGAAAATATTTGTTAAAAAGTCGTAAAATTTGAGTTGTCATTCAGACACTACATTTGTGTTGCATCCTCCTCAGAGAATTGATAAAATCAAATCAAATGTGAAATGAGGCATAATATGTAGGTTGTATACTCCCCTTTGAGATCAAATGAGTCATACCTGTTGGGTTGTATAATCCCCAGGGAGTTGAGAGCATCAAATGAGCTATTATAGGGTTGTAAACATCCTCCTAATGTCATATCATAATTAGGTTGTGTACTCCCCAGGAAGTTGAGAATGAGATGAATACCAGAGTAATAATATGTACTGCTTTGAGCATGACCAGTAGTTAAATTTAACAAGGTAATCATTTTATTTTCTCTCAAAGTACCATGTTTATCTCATCCAGTGGAATGGGAGAGCTGATATTTTCACGTATGGTGTATGGTTTTCAGCTCCAAGTATAAAACCTTCCACGATCTCCGAGGCAGTCGTTTGGCGTACAACGATCGAAAGTCATTGAGTGGGAGCATCGTCATCCTACAGGAGCTCAAACGGCAGGGATTAAATGCAAACTTCTTCGCAGATGTAAAAGAATCAGGTATATACTATGTTATTTTATGGATTAAATTCATAGAATGTTGGGACCAGAGCCAAAGGCACATGGTTCAATTCCCGCCCCAGGAGTCTGGTGTAAAAGGTAAAAGGTATCAGTTTACAAGAAAGTTACCTTTCTGACGCGACCATAATAGGATGCACTGTCTGTACTATGGCAATGTCATTATCATACTCAGTCTGTCAGTACCAGTGCTCACAGGTTTACTGCAACATTCAGCGCTACGGATGTTGCAGGTTTCCACCTGCCCTAAACTCACAAGCTGAGATATAATTGAAATAATCTTGAAAGTGGCTCTAAACCCCAATTAAAAAATGTAATAAAATAAATCGTGTTAAAATCATTAAGCTTGTTTGAATATTGAAGGCGGACACCTGAAGTCTATAGAACTGGTTCTGAATCGTACGGTGGACACTGCTGCCATCGACTCGAACACACTGAAGGCACTGAGCAACAGCTACCCCGAGAAGAGGAAACAGATGGCTGTGGTCACGTCGCTGGGACCGATGCCGATATACGCTACTGTCTTCAACAGTCGCATGTCTGGTGAGCTGTAGAGACTTTCATAGTTGACTTCATCAATCACAGATTTAGGCTTGTATTTATTATTGTATTTATTTTCGTCGCCTATGGGTGAAGTATTCCCGCCGTGAAGTAAAGCATTAATTCAATCAATAGTATTGTATTTAAGAGACTAAATGTTTCCATGGGAAAAGTAAATATTGATATGTAGGTTTAATGAAGTTAACGATTGATGTGCCAGTTTTACTAAGTTCATTATTGATGTGTAGTTTTATGAGGTTAATACCTCGTACATAGCAGAGCTGTACGTTTTACAAATTTGTTAATTTTGACAGCAAGTCTTCTAATGTTTCAGTCGATCTACAAAAGAAAATCACTCAGGCGTTTCTCAACATGTCAAAATCTGGGGAATGGAAGAAGAAACTGGATGCGATTAATGTTAGTGGCTTCATTCCTATAGATGAATCTCTGTATAACATGGAGACAGAGATCAATGATCTGGTGAAGAACATGAGTATCAATACAGCTTATTACTAAGTAGCTGGCAAGTGGGAGTATCTAACCATCTCCCTGTTGCTGGCAACTGGAGATGCCCTAAAGAGCAGGGTTTGTGCATAATCCAGCAGGGAGAGGGTTAAAGTTACTTGCTACTTACTATTAGTAACACAGAGCTTGTTAGCACAGAACTCATTGCTGGGTAACACAGAATTCATTACCTAGTAACACAGAACTCGTAATTAAGTAACATAGAAGTCGTTACTGAGTAACTAGTTATTAATTGACACATTTGTTACTGATCAAGTAAAACAGAAGTTGTTAGAGAGTAACATAGATCTCATTAAGTTGTTACTGATGGAGTAACACAGAACTCGTTACTGAGTCGTACAATGGCACCCTGTCATGTCACGGTTGCTGTCACGTTATACTATGTCATAATTTTCCTATTTGCCATGTTTGAGAAAAATGCACTTTTGTCACAACTTTCCTGTGGCACTACGCATGATTATTTCATAATTATTAGTGAAATATTTCTGCAGTGATGATTAACAATGATTCATAGATGCACAGATCCTATTGTTGTTATATATGCCCTGTTAATGTCCACTTTAAGATATGCCATCTCATACGGGTCTTAGAACACTGACAATCTCTTGCTTAAATTGTATACAATCACAGATGATCTAACAATTGATTGTTTTACCTGAAACTACTCGCATTTAGTTTAACTGAACAAACGAGTATTGTATTCAACCAGCTTCGTACTCCCCATATCCATATGGTTATCAATGATTTCATATGACATGTATTTAGTTATCTGTGAGTAGCACCTGTTCATATTTGTATCTGTAATTGTATACCTTTAACAATTTAGTTTTTACTTTATCATGTTCATAATATGAACTATGAGATTGAGAATACTACAAGCAATGCACGACGGTAGATGTAGCTGTATCACAGTATAATTATGATCTTGGTGCAATCACTCAATTATTATTTTGCCAATGATTTTTCGATTTGTTGTGTAGATACGCATGTACATCGATATCGTTAATGGTACTATGTTTATAATTTTAATTATCTTCCAAATTTTGATCTATTATACAAGCAGTCTTTTACCAGCATCGAGATAGAATGTACTAGATCTACCGTATATGAAAATTTATTTAAGCAATTTATGCTCTGTATACCACAATTAATATTTTTTAAACACTTCAGTGTATTCAATGAAGTGTCGTACAATGTACTATTTTTAGTCCTTGAATTTTGTTTTTGATTTCATTCAGATGTGTTTGGGAGCAAGAACATATTTTATGACAACTATTGTTGGTATTCTAATATTTCCAAATTTTATATATGATCTGTTGGTATACTTCTAAATGTTATATATGATCTCTATTTTATAGTCTTTGACTTATGTACATTCCATTATCGCAAATGGGTGAAAGATTGATGTGAAAGAGTACTGTTATCTAGAAAACGTTTATTTGTGTGATCGCACATTTCCTTTTCTCCCAAGACCACTGTTCAGGAACCATGCTCCCGAAGCTATCATAATATATAACAACATCGTAAAGTTCGTGGAAGAAAATTGGACTTTTTCTGGATCATCTAATGTTTCTTCATGAAGACTGTGGAAACATGGCCCCAGGACATTGATAGTCTTTAAGAAAGTTATCATCTATTATCTTGGATTAATAATACAGTAAACCTCGCATATAACAGCCTCGCATAAACCGGACACTCGCCTATAGCGTACTGAATCTGAAGTCCCGGTCCCATCTAACGCTAACTACGGCATATCCGTATAACAGACTTCGCATATAACAGACACAAATACCCGGTCCAAATGAGTATGTTATATGCGAGGTCTACTGTAACTACATTTGTGTGGAATTAGCACAATATAAATGTGCACATTATTGTTAATATTATTATTTTATAATTGCCCATTGAACTATATCAAGAGTCTTTTTAAGACTTAATCAAATGTAAAAAAAAGCTATGACAAATATATTACAGCCAGTGATTTTGTTTTGGTAAAAATGTCATAGTTTGTGCCATTCTGTGATAAAGCCATTCTATTTGATATTGTATGTTATAACATGCTGGGGATGTCAGCTCCATTTGTATCCATAATAGGTGTTTCATATCAAGCCCCATGTTATCTACATCAGATATATTGTATTCACCGTTTCCTGTTGCAAGTGTCTGTTTCACGCGTATGTTCATAAAGTATGAAAACATACTTGAAACAGACACGTGTTATGAGTACCATGACCCCTGATAAAAGAAGATGACTTAGTGTTCCTATTTTTCATGACATACATCGAGTTGTAGTGAAATATATACTCAGTACATGCATGTATTTGTTCAGCATTATTCTCCTATGTTAATTAAGAGAATGTATCAACATTGTGTTCATATATTCCCTGACAGATGTGGGTGTTTTTAGTGTATATGTTAAGCATTATTCTCCTATTTTAAGAGAACATATCAACATTGTGTTTGTATTTTCCCTAACAGATGTGTTTGTTTTCAGTGAGCTTACTCAAACATTTATAGCAATAGGGACAGTAAGTCTTGTCAGGATCGATTCCAGTGATAGACTACCGGTGACATCTAAACAGAGATACGTGTATTACATTAGATACTTGCTTGTTAATGTCGTGTTTAATAGAAATTGATACAACATGGTTTGAATAAGGTACAGACTTTGATAAAAATATTTCAGTGAATGTAAACCACACAAATAACTAGACAATATATTGTGAATATTATTGTGCAGTTGCTAGCGAGGCTTGCAGCGGTTGCTATGACGTTCTCATGTAACTTCTCCATGGGAGAGCGTCGGCTGTCAATAAATGCATAGCTCAGTTAGATGTTTGACCAGGTTATGTCACTGGATTTGAATGGTCTTGTATTAACTTACGGTCCCTATTTACTATTTAGTGTTCATATTTTTGTAAAAGGAACTCATGACTTGTTTCCATTTCTTTAAATACTCCTATTTAAAGATAGTGCCAAAACATTCTGATAGAAAGCACATTATAAAAATGGAGCAATAGCGTATTTGACTATCTCGTATGTTGGGTATCATTTTTAATACATAACACTGTTAATTCTTGAAGACCAATTCTACAGTGGTTTTTTTTACCTTTGAATCCCTGTTACTGGCAAACATTGTTTGGTTTTGTATTGAAATGAATTGGTCATACGCAAATCACGAGAAAACCACGCATAATAACACGAGCAATTTTATTATGTGATAAGACTAATGAGTGCAATATTATAGTTGTGTTGATTGAAATAGACCTTGTGGATTTTTTCAATTCATAAACAAGAATGTCACAGCTGAGTTTGCTTTATGTTTTCGTGATGCTGACCTGTAACAAATATTCCAAGTTCATGGGGCATGTGGGTAGTATGCTAATGATATCATATGTAAAAACCAAAACAGCAACAATGAAATTTGTATAGCGAAAATGTTAAAAACGTTGTTACAGCATCATTTCACATGCTGGGGATGGTACATAACTGGTTAACCAGAATCTACTGGGTCTTTGGTCCATTTTCATGACAACATAAATCAAACTCATTTGTGACACCTGTGAAATTTATGAATTGAAAAAAAAACCATGAGGTCTAATTAAATGAACACGACTATAGAATCGACAACCATTTATTATATTATCTTCCAACCGTTTAAAATGTGGTGCATGTCTCAAATATGGACCAGGGATTAGAATTTAATAAAATGAGAGGATGTTAAATAATGTGTTTGTTTTCTATGAAAAGGCAAAGTCAAGTTATCTCAGATGTCAAACTATTCTCCATCTCAGAAATTATTTCTGGGTTAGGTGATGAGATTATAAAACTTGGACCTTCATCTTTGTTGTCATACACTCTACTACACAAGCACACCCTCCCTGACAAATTCATGAATGCTAATTTGTTAAAACGATTTCAAGCACAAAGTAACAACAACAAATTAAATTAAAAGAATATAGATATTTATTGTTATAAATATTTCTAAAAATTGTAAAAATTAATAAATAATCTAACAACATTAATATAGAAAATATGGATAAATTGTATTAAAAATCTATCACCGTGATTTGTGAATTTCTTGAAAATGGGCGGATAATTGATGATGTAATAAACTTGACATACCGGTAACCAAATAAAAGAAATTTGGCATATTGCATAGTGGTACCAATACACCTAAGCACTATTAGTATCCAGCTTGTAGGGCTGCTGAAACTGACTGAATGAATGCACAAACACTGTATTTCAATGAAA
Source organism: Lepetodrilus pustulosus (assembly GCA_032355345.1). Taxonomy (NCBI): domain Eukaryota; kingdom Metazoa; phylum Mollusca; class Gastropoda; order Lepetellida; family Lepetodrilidae; genus Lepetodrilus; species Lepetodrilus pustulosus. The sequence goes on from JAULBP010095860.1 coordinate 8,340, forward strand.
GCCACTTCAGACCTCCCATTTAGAGTGCTGTCATCACAAAACAAGAATTTTTTTTTTTTTTATCTTCATAGCATAGTCATATGACAATGTCGACTAATCGAATTTTGATTCCTACATATGAGCTAGGGAAATACATAGAACCTCGATATGAATTTGGTGTGAATAAAGAACTAAATGTATACCCGGAAGTTTGCTTAGTCGAAGAGCAAAGGGAGGTAACCTACAATATTGTCTCGTGACACTAACTACACAGTGTATAGTGCATGAATCTATGGACAAAACATGGTCCACATGTAACATGGCCCAAACTAGATAAAACATGACACATAAATTCAATGGCCCGTAATGTGGACAAAACATGGGCAATAACCGATAATGTGGATAAAACATGATCCTCATGTAAAATGGTCTATACTGTGCAAAAACATGCTTTTCATATAACAAGAGTGATGATAATAATAACAATAATGAACATGTATATTCATAATATACCGGTAATCCAAATCTATGCTCATGGCACAACATTGCATCAGATCAGAGAACACTCACTTTACCTCTCAACTTGCTGAGGATCATACAACACAGGCTGCAATTTTCCAGTGCCTGGTTAGCATACACATTGCTATCGCATACTATCGGGTACCCATTCCCTGCTGGGTGAACATAACTACATGTACCTTCAAACTGTCATCACCAGCATTTTTCAGTCTGTTTCTAAGGCAAGCTGAAACCAGGTACCCCATCCATATACTAGCCAGTACTGATCATGCTTAAATTCCAGCCCAAGTTGTTTCCTTGCCATTTAGCAACATTAATAATAATAAAATTCACATTCATAATGTGCCAAATTCATGCTTAACAACATGCTTATAGCACTATATTATTACCCCTAGTAATTGATCGATTGGTGTATACTCTTTCTCTCTTAACTCCCTCTGGGCGATACCACCCATGCTGCCATGCAAGACCATCAATGACCATCAATTCCAAGGTCTGTAGACCATCAATTCCAAGGTCTGTAGACTATAAATTCCAAGGTCTGTAGACCATCACTTCCGCGATCCGCAGTCTGTAGACTATCACTTCCGAGGTCTGCAGACCATCATTTCCAAGGTCTAGACCATCAATTCCAACTTCTGCAGATCATCACTTCCAAGGTCTGCAGACCATCACTTCAAAGGTCTGTAGACATCACCTCCGAGGTCTGTACAGCATTTCGTCATCCACAATGGTCTTATTTGCTCTGGGTCGTCTCTTGTACTGGTCTGGGTCGTTGAGGCGGTGTGATGCCACGCTGGTAGGACGAGATCCAAGCCCGTCCTCAATGTCCTGCAGGGTATTCTGTGCTACGGGACTGATGTTGTGGACGTCCCCTGCCAGAATGTCCTTCACGGCACGCATCATCTGCTTCACCTCCTCTAGACAGGTCACAGTCTGGAAACATTATTAATCTGTGTTGGTTACCAATAAAGAGCATACAATCGCAGGTGGCTGACCTAAACAACGGACAAATGTATTTCTATCCGAGTCTACTTTCATTTGATTTGTCCACCCAAAGATTTTTGTTTACTGATCTACTTCTTCCCCAACACTCGATAGTTACAAAACAAAATCATGAATAATAGGAACGTAGCTCTATCTTGTCTTTGGAACATCTAACTGCTAGATTGAATTCCCCCCAATTGGAGATATAAAATCTGTGATTGTATGCCTTTAAGGCTCTCCTGTAGAAATCATGATAGCTCTAAGACTGCCTTACCTCCAATGTTAGCCATAGTCTACACCATTGTTAAGGTTTGAGTTAAGGGTACCTCTGCCCGAGATGCTCTACCATAAATGGCAGGATATGATGGTCAGAACTTCTCGGCCTAAGGTTGCCTCAGAGTTGCGCCATTTCATATAGGAGGGTCTGGACTGGTTGGTTGAAGGGATTAGTATAGCGCTACTTTAAATATTATTTCGCTCATTACAGCCGATTGTATTTTTAATGGCTGGTGGTGCTATATCACAGGAATATCATGCTGTTGCTAGAACAGGGATAACCTAAGATATATTGACTCCCAGTCCCAAGGTAAGAAAACTTTCCAGAGTACAATTTTGTTCACTAATCTACAGACAAAATTTGCATCAAGTGTGAAATTGTACTCAGAAATGTTTCATAACCTCAGTGCCAGTCCTTGCTTTACCCCTTTTTGATGTGCCAAGCAGGGAAACAACAAGTACCTTCTTTTAACATATTGTCGTATGACGTTGCCGGAGGAACCACCAACCTACCACTCTCCAGGCTGACTTTTGATAACATGACAAGAAGAGTATTCACAGAAATCTGTCCTCAAGGTTAGAAACCTTCGCTGGGTACGATTTCACGCTCCTCAAATCCCCATGCAAAATTTGAGGTTAGCACAAAATTTAACTCAGAAAAGGTTTGTAACCTCAGGGCCAGAAATTGGTGAACGTGTGCCGGGTTTACCTCGTCCTCTATTGCTGGGAACAGTTCGCCAGTGACAGTATCCTTCTCGAAGGCTGTCTTCAGTTTGGCGTCGATACATTCAAACAGGGAGCCTGGCTGCATGGCTACACGCGAGTCGCAGATTTCGTTAATCTTCTGATGGAAAGCCATCGTCATTTTGCTAAGGATCTTCATATCCAGGGGGTCCTTAGATTAAAAATATAGAAATAAAGCACTATATTTGGTAATGTACGTATTTAAAATGTACATTATTGTTTTATTATCACATGTACTGTATACCTGCAGTACTGATATTTAAATACATTATTAATGTATTATTGCATATGTGCCCGTGACCTTACATGCGATAAAGTACCGTGCTGAATTGAATTAATATGTCATTATAGAGCTGTAGTTATTGCCATATTGCATAACTGTACATCCTCAACACACAGACTCCATGACTGCTTTCATACACTAAATCGGAAGGCCTGTTTTTAAATGAAATATGTATATTTGGTTTGGGGGGTGGAACTGCGTCACAATAGCATTGTCTTGACCATTGTCTTTGGTCAGACATTCAGACAGCTAGCAGTGAGAACAGTCGTTCATTGATGTCCCAGTATAAAGTTGAACCATCCCGCCCTTCCAACTTTTGCAATTTCACTTTTCCGTGTTTCTCACTTAGGGTCTGTCTCACATTCACCTGCATGAC
>JAULBP010095871.1:0-11503 GCA_032355345.1 Lepetodrilus pustulosus
TCAATGTCTGATCTATATATTATACAAATGTTACTACATGAATAACGCATCTATATAAAAAAAAACGTATCAATAAATACAATAAATCGGTATTTTTTGTCCAAATACTAAGAAGATCAGTAAAATAAGTCAATGTAATAGTGCCACAGTCCTTACACACTAGGGGTGAGTGATTTATCACTGCTCAAGTCGACGACTTAAAAAAATAAATAGAAACTGATTCTATCGGAATTTGTCACAGCAATAAGTGTTGTGAATATCACTTTTCGTGTGCAAGCATATAGATAAATGATATGGTTCTATCTCAGAATGTAAATCGCTTTGTTTGTCGCTGCAAAGTTTGCCTCTGATGTGTAAGGACCTTTGTTCTCAAGCGATGTCGTCTTTTCAGAGACACGACGTGAGCACCCACGAGCTGGACAGATTGATCGCAGCCATCAACATGGACATCTACGTGCACAAAGCCAACCTGATGCTGACCCGGCCTGAGACAGTGGTCGACCCACTCACCCCGGAACCAATCCTCAGACTCGCTAGGGAGCCCACCGCCCGGAACCAGGTCAAAGGTCGAAGAGGTCAGGGCGGAGCAGACGAACAAGGGGCAGACAACTGCGATGGGGTCAACGTCCTGACAGAGCAACTGGATGTGCAGATACGCAGTCTGCGGTCCGAGGTGGGCCAGATGCACCGGGACTGCCAGAAGACGATGATGGGGCTCGCTCAGAACATCCCGAGTGCAATATGTATAGAGCCCGTCTGTGTCCGATTGACCAATCAGAACGCAGCTGTGTGAGGGTCCAAGCCTCTCGTCTGATTGGCTGCAGGAAACCGGGGACCTCCACAAGGATCATTCTTTGAGCCTTAAAATTCATCTGTGACAAGGGATCAGAAACTGGGCCTTTACGTCTTGTGCTGAGGCCTTAAGTCTTGTCCTGAGGCCGTTAATGAAAGTCAGCAGCAGTTTGTAGAGCACTGCACTAATAGAGCGACAGTTCCTTCAAGAGCAGCTTTGTGTGCATGGTTCACACCCTACAGCCTGCTTCAAGAATGAACCGGGTCAGTTGTGAACAGTTTGTAAATTATGGTCAAGGAACACAAGGGATGGTTGTGATACTCGTGAACTGTTGCTTACATTATCATCATGGCTTCTTTAGAAGAGATCACTTAAGAAAAAAGTATTGTTGATCAGAGCTCCAGACTAACATTTTAAGTTGGTACTTGCCCACAGTGCTAGCTAGTGCAAGTTTCAAAGGCACCAAACGTGCTGTATGTTAAGTCAAAGGCTGCCCGCAGTGCAATTTTACTTGCCCCTGTACGTCAAGCATATGTTAGTCTAGAGTCCTGGTTGATTGTGTGTAGAGGTTGTTTCACATGGGTTGCAGAATTTACATTGGCACAGTGCAGTGATGTAGACCTAGACAAAGAATGTACTGCAGATTTCTAAAGAGCAGGCCAACTTGATGACTTCACCATGCATAGTTCAGAAAAGTACCTACGCCTCATCGAAGACAATACTAGGATTTAGTACACAGAGCCTATAGGACACTATTGTCGTCCATGAAGACTCTGCCATACAGATGTTGGAACAGTTAGGCCTAGCTGAGAACTTTCCCCTGCATAGTTAATAACTTTACACTGCTGGGTTATTGTGTTCACTTACAGGTAGCAATGATATCTCGCACTAGTCATGAAGCCAATCAAAGAAGACTAAGATTAATGACTGTTGTATTAAACAATTGTTACACTGTGTGTTGTGTGTCCATCAGGTACAAACCTATGTTTCTAGGTTGTATAAAACCTTTCTATTTTGATACTTTTGTTCTCAATGCTGAAGTTAACTAGAGGTGCCCTATCTGACACCAATTAAATATACCGGTAATCCAACAGGGATACTGTTACCGTAAAACAATAATTTAATATTTTTGCATTTTGGCCATATGTTCGTTAATAGTGGACCACTATAACGACTTGGTTTTCAGTACAATGATCTTTTCAGTTTCAACTTTTTTTTGTATGGATGTGCTGTTATAGTATTAAGAAATGTAAATTAGTCGTCATTTAGCCTAACCTTTTTGTATAATTTTTATCCACATTCTACTTGAGCATTTGCATACCACAGTTTTCCTAATAATTAAAACCATACATTGAAAACAAATTTTAAATCATATTTGTTCCTAATAATTTGTCTTACTAGTATTTGAAAACTATCCTTTTTCTAAAGATATAGATCTATATTTAAGATTTAAATTTGCTGAATATTTTTGGGTGTTTGAACTATTAGAGAGTTCGAACTATTAGGAAAACTACTTTACTCCAACTACATATATCGCATTTATATTACCTTGTGTACTGACATAGCCCACTGACATAGCCCACTGATATAGCCAACAGAATATCACTCATAGAATGACGATACTTGAACAAGACATAGATCTGCTTAACTCTTCATATTTATATCTGATACTGTACTGTATTATCACCACATAGACATATCAAGAACATTCTTAAGTATAAGAAGAAGGGTGCACCACAATAACGGATGACGTGCAAGGTTTAACTCTGTCTGTGCTAGGAATGGAACACTTATTTACATTGTCAGTCTTTATCACAGACTAGGAGGAATGTATTATTCTTCCATTTTTTTCCCCGAAATATTTGGAAAGTTTTCCGATATAACATTGAGCGAGGCAATATGGTCACGGTGAGAACTATTTGGTTATAACTGATCAGTGGTGACATGTATACATATATGTTTAGAATTTGTTATTATTTGAATTTGTTTTAATTAAATTAATGTACTTGTTGTTCTATAGTTTGTCGATTACAAACTATTTTGTTAAAAATAAAATGAATTGGCACAAAACGTTTCTCATTTCTTTGTAATATATTGCATTCATGACGTATACAATTTGTCATCCAGCTTTTGAAATGAAAACTACTGGTAATCTCGACATCCAATATTTAGTACTGTGTGGTGAAAATGTATTTTTGTAGTTAATTCATGCATATACATCTACGTCTCTTGCCAAGAACTGTCTTATTGCCAATACACATACTGTACACATACATACTGACAGATTGATTAATATCAAACAGACAGACAACAACTGCATGTATGTTATTCGTTGGGAAGACATTTTGCCTAACACCTGGTAATACTACAACTGACGTTTACGTTATAGTTAACAGTGTGAGTTACTGTAACGCTGGTGCAGGGTGTGAACACATTGTAACAGACAGACAGGACAGCAACTATATACATGTAGTTTGTACCTTTAACACCTATGATCGATATCTTACCTACATTGGCAATATGATCTTTCTGACATGACTTGGTAATATACTCAACAACATTAAGTAAGGACCAGTAGCCTTTTTGGACATGCTCATTATAGCGTATACTGTTTTAAGAATGAAGAATGTACAAACATATACAGGTGCCAGGTATTCTTGAAGTATTTGTAGACATATTGGAAGAAGAATGGCACCAGATTCCTCAATCCGTGTTCAGAAATTTGGTAGACAGCGTCCCCACCAAATATCTGCTGGCCCTTAATTTAGTTTGCTGAGTATATTAAGCACTGAATGCTATCTTACATTACTAACTTAGAGCACCTACAGTAATCAGCATTCTTATTAATACATTTTTAAAATATAGTACCAGTATACATTGTTGGAAAAATTGTCTCATATCAAGGTTCATCGTATCATTTACGTGCAATTTGCAATCTTACCTTACAGTAATATGATAAGTACATATTGATATCTGTTAATTTATTTCTAGACTACGACAGTATTAAGCAATTAGCTGTAACATGCAGAAATATCTCAGCATGGTACACTATTGTATCACAAACGGTAATTGTCAGTAAAAGTATGATTCAATTCAAATCTAGCATGATCATAGGACCGAATTCCAGTGATATATCCAAATTGATATATCCAAATTGATAGTAACCATGGTAACTGATCTATCTATCATCAGCAATAGATTGATGGTGGGGTCTATTCCCCGGAACCAGACCAAGAGCCGGAATTGTGGTCTATTTTATTTGCCGGACTCAATACCCACCAATCTGATTGGCTCACATGGTTATTCATAGTTTAGGTCAGGTGAGCCAATCAGATTGCTGGGAATTAGGGCCAGGTCCAGTGAAATTACTGCATGTCCACGTTTGGGGAATATTCATTCATCACTGTTATTATTATGAACATACCGGTAATCAAAATAATATTAGAAACAGAAATTCACTTTGGAGCTGGAAGAACTAAATGAAAAAGAAATTAAGCTTTCTGAAAATGCGAATTAGTGCAATAAAGCTGAGATTATCAATAAGAGTCACACAAAGACATCTGCAAACTATGGGTGTTAGTTGGAATACAAACACAACTAGTGAATAGTCATAACACAAACACAATTAGTGAATGCAAAATCAAAATGCAATCAGAGCTCCTCAAAATTTCACATTTAGAACATTTTCCAAATAAATAAAATTGCACAATAACATTATTTAATTTTAGTTTATGTTTCTACAAAATTCAATATAACACAGAAACATTTTTTTTAACAGTGTCTGGAAAAAATTATATGTGAAATTTTGAGATTCTCCAGAGTTACGAGTTACTTACACTTCGCATTTGTGTGAGATTAACACGAACATCATTGGAAGCAAAATAGTGCTTGAGTGAGCGATCATGTATCCCACTATACTGAAGTGTAGGGGGCTGAAATCAACATAACATGAAACATAACACAGTGATCAGTGCAGGAAAACAACCACTGTAAACACAACCATTATAACACAGACACAGTAACCAGAGATTTACGACAAGTGAGTCTCACTAATAAGTAAAGTGTATGGTACAATCACAGTAACTATACATAGGATCATCTATATTCTGCTATAGGGTTGTTCTAGTAACACATGCACATGGCACTCCGCGACAACAGTTTAACCCTCTCCCTGCTGGATTAGGAGGCACAGACTGTTCTTTAGGGCATTTCTGGTTGCCTGCAGCAGGGAGGGAGTTAAGAAACTGTTATATCAAGATGTCTTGACATTGAATTCATGTCAATATTTGTGAAGAAATTTTATGAGTAGATTTCTGTATATATAGTTGTTGACAATGATCATTTTCAAGAGGTGGATCCAACAAACAAAAAAGGACAGTAACTTGTGTTTTGCTTTATGCTTAGGGTGACCCACATACTGACCCACCTATTAACGTAAAGCATTTTGGATTAAGTTCTATACCCACAATTTATTTGTGAATGCACCATACTATAGAAGTGAATTCCATGACGGGACACCCTGGAATAGACCTTCAAATTTTGCCATTTTGGGGTACCAAATGTTTTACTGGAACAGCCTTTATAGCCAAAGCATAGTATACAATGGGATTGATTGTTGAATGGAGTTGCATGTCCTAAGTCTAAGGTTTACTGTTCATAAATTTGGCTTGCCATTTTAAAGAAGTTCTCAGCATAACTTATTTGTTAATCATCTTGAAGCATGGAGATTGTCATTGATTAATACATCAAACATCCGTCACAGTATAAGAAAGCCAGAAATATACAAAACATGTAAGCATAGACCCGATTGTTAGCTGATATAAACAATAATGATATCTGCAACATAATCTGAGACTAAATTCCCACATGTAAAGATATTCAATTTCCCCATAACACTAACAGGCAGCGTATATGCTCACTCACTAAATCCAGGGAAGTGATAATGAAATTGACGAAATAGATGCAAAAGCGTTGAAAATTTGAAAATTCTGATATGACAGAACATAAAAATGGGTAATAACATATATTATCAGCCAATACTGACTTCCAAGTTCCAAAAGAAATATGTCGCTTGTAAAAATTCAAGCAATTATTTACTAGAAGACAATAATTTCTACTTTGTTTTATTGTGTACCAACAATCCCTTCCCAAATATAAATAACAATAAAAATACTAATATATAGCGTGTCCTTGGAGAAGACATTTTGCCCCTAGAACAACATGTACTTGTACTTTTCTAGCCTGACACATTTGTTCCAGGGACTGTGCCTATACACACTGAAGTGTTCTAGAGACAATGTTTATAAACAAGCTGTACAAAACAAGTGCCATCTGGCACAGGTACACGCCAACCACCAAAAGAAATCCAATGCAATATAACAGCGAAATGTTTGCATATAATACACATGAAGTCAAACATCATAAAATTTATCCAAGCTCAAATAGAAGCATGTAAAGCACAGTTTACATACACATGTTAATCTGCAATAAAACATATAGTGCGATTGAAAAAGCATACCAGTGCTGAAGATAGTTTGTAGTGTTTTGACATGGTGTGTGAAGGGCTCTGTATACAGTAACCCAGGACAGCTCAGCCAGGTACTGGCTATTGTGCCTGTGGCAATGGTCAACTCAAACTGGTACTATAGAATAGTAGGTGAAATAGGGCCCAGCTCTAGTTACAATGTACTTGTACACCACATTTAGAATACTAGTAGTTGTATTATTAGGTAGTCAAAAGTAGTTTATAATTACTGCTCCGGTCACATGCTGGAATAGTTTTATAAATGTTGAAATGTTACTACATCATCCAGCTTTGTGTATAACACATACAATACTGAGGTGTACAATCTACCTTAGTAGTTTCTTACTTTTCAGTTGCAGACATACGATATCTCTCAAACCAAAATTCAGTCATACAATTCACTAGCATTGAATATGCACATATCAACGGTATCTATTGATTTTCTAGACGGTAAAACTATTAATTGTTCACCATAAAAGAACATGCAACGTATAAAAAGGCCCCACAAACCACCTGATTATAAATGAGTTGCTTCACATACACTGTAAATACAGGTAGAGGGCTCTCACACATGAGTTAGGTACAGTACAGCATAGGTGACGTTCATGTTACAAAGTTATCTATTGATAAACACGCCCAAACTACATGTATATGTAAGGTACTAAAGTGAGATTCATCTGAAAGTGGCAGAAAATATAAACAGCATCATAACATAATACAGGTACATGTATATGTATACAGTCTACTGTGTAGTACACACACAATACCCTCAAAGAATTATTACAGCATTTAAGCATTAGCAATGCTACATATTAATCCATTATGAAACCTTAACACATTGCTCAGACAGATGTAGACAGAGTTGACTTCGTATTTCTATTTATTATGATCTTACTGTGGCAACACATCGTTATTACCGAGAATCAATAACTTCACCTGATGTGTTTTACACTGGACGTTAATACAAGCTGCATTTACCACTGTCCATGCTTCTGTCGTCGCTAATGGACATTGCACATCAATATTTCATATTTCATATTTTATTGCATCGATTGATATTAAGACCCAACTGAAGACAGTTCTTTTCAAGCAAGTGCTGTATATGACTAGGTGCTTTTGAACATATTTCCTGAATAAAATGGTGCTATATAATTACAAATCAATCAACTTTAATCTACCTTAACATATATAGTAATTGTAAATATTTGGTTAAATACTTGCAATACCGTATGTTATTATTATTTTATTTAAATATAATTTTAATAAAAGATTACAAACCTGTGTTTACCTTTATAATTAACATACTTGGATAAAACAATCTTCTGTAAAGGTCAAGTTCACCAGTAGTATAGAATCATTAAAAACTAAAATAGTATAGAAATCAGTAGAACGCGACAAGGAAGATATCTGAGTGACCACAGGGTATTACTTAGATTATCATACAATAATTCTGTGAGTATGTTAAAATTACTATCAATTAGCTACACATAATTCTACGATCAAATAAATACTGTAATACCAAACTCCAGTATACTAAATCAGGAAATATCTGATGAAGGAATTCAAAGTCTAAATATCATAAACAATCAATCACATGACCAGAAATAATTAATATGAAACTTACCAAAGTGTCCATTTCACAAAAGTATTGCTAGTATATATCTGCTATCCTTGTAACATGAGCAAGCAGTGGATGATTATTGTGTTGACACTGTCGTTAGGTTGTCATTGCCACCCAACAAATTAATGACTAAAGAGCGACCGACCGATCGCGGAATCGTAATTCTCTTGGGAGTCGTCCTGCTTGGAAAGTCATGTATGTACAGCAAACAACTACATCTACAGTTGCCCAGGTTAATAATAGATGGTCGCTAATGCATGCCTATTTAATACGCGGCACACAACCAGAGAGTCGGTGAACCACGAAACCATTGCCTATATATATTATGGTGAGCACTTTCACAATCACTCTGTGAACAAACACTACAATGATAGCACATCTCTCGCTGTCTCTCTCCGACATGCTACATGTGTAGGAATACACACAGCCGTGCATCCCAGTCCAACTGACCAAATAAACTACCAGTATTAAATTTAACTTAGTAATTGAAATTAACAACAACAAAAATACTGAAATGTTTCTGTTTATTGGATAGAAGATGATGAATTACATCGTACATTACAGTTGATTACACAATTACATAATTAATCTGGTTACTCTGGTTACTCATTACTCTGATTACTATGATGAATTCCTACATGTTACCAAATACTGTTAACCATGATATACCAGTGTATACCCGGTATATATATACCGTTTATGTTCACCTAAATAATGAAACATACATTCCAAGACAAATCCAATAAGTATAACAGATTAGTTCCAGTGATTGATTTTATTAATGTTACTTTATCACGTTTATTATGCTCATAGAAATTATTTATGGTTTTATAAATTAAAATAATTTCAAATGTACATTGGAGGTTTGCACAGAGGCTTACAATTTATTTCAATTTGTCAGTATCCAATATTTTATCCTAAATGTTTATCAAATGTCTCATATACATTTCTATGTGAACTAATAGGAAAGATTAATTTTATTGTAATCCTCAATAACGATTCAAGATAAAACACATCAGTGAGATAATGCTATCAGAGATTAATACCCCAAATACAATATACATCTCTGTACAGCTTGTAACAATGAATTATTCAAATCGGGGAAAAAGAAAACAGGAAGAAAAAAACCCACTTTCATTAAGAATTCAACTCAGGTTAGGAATACGGAACTTATTACACTGTCAATTGCTAGGAAAGTTCCCACACAATACTCCTTGGTGATATACACCTCACCACCAGCACTAACGACCATCGTTTCTTTGTGTGTAAATCCATCATTAATAATTAATAGACACCGCGTAAGAAATCAATGACCGACACACATGGTCCCACTTCACAACACCAGCATAAGCAGTATATTGTCATACAAACATGTTAATCATCACTATCATGATGATGATAGTGACACAACCATATTTCATAATTTTCATAGATGTTTTATTTTTGTGCCCATTATATGCTTATACATGTTTAGGTACTTTTAACGACCATGAGAACAATTTTGAACATGTTCCAAAGTTTGATCTGAATGTTGATTCAAGGTTGCAAGGTTAGGATTAGGATACCGGTACCTTTGTTTCGCGGCCCACTCAGTTGAGTCAGTTGGATCATGGTGTATATCGCCTGCATTTCCCAACAGACTAAAACTTTTTTTGCGCTATGAATGGCTTCAGCTTGATTTAGTAGTTAATGACAATCATTACAATGCTGCTGTTTCACTGGCTGCCATGGTACACATACTTGTATTCAGTGTAAATATAGAGCGTGCACCAACACTGAGAACTTCACAAAGTTGTATCACATTGCCTGGGTGGTGTAGTTTAGCAGTGTACCATCAATATTTACTAATGAGTGTGATGTTCTGTGTAGAACTACGGTAGTAGTGTCATAATTGATCCATTTTGTCCATCCATCTGTAATAAGTATTTGGTATGTTCAGAGATATGCTTCAATGCACAGCTATAGCTGCTATGGGTGATTGAGCAGAACATTCATACTAGAATAAATAATATTTTTTTGAAATAATTAATAATAACAATGATAATTATTATTACATGTAATTACTATTATTAGTATTATTTTTATTATTACAATACAAATAATAATAATAATAATAATAATAATAGTAATAATAATAATACAGTGTCCCCTTAATATAACGCTGAAGTTGGGGTCCATGCCATACCCCCGCGTTATAGTACCTGCCTTATATGATATTACAGGGAAATAGCGAAAACAAAAATGGGATCCATGTCTGACCCCGCGTTATATCCGAATCCGCGGTGCATCGGACCATGTTATATCGAGGGGTGAGTGAGTGAATATGGAGTTTAACGTCGCTGTGGGAATCTTTCATCCATTTGCGATGGTATATTGAGGGGGCACTGTAATATCAAATATAACAATGATAAAATAATAATAATTTTATAAAAATGATAAAAATTACTAAAATAACAATAATGATACATGTAATCAGAAAATAATAAATAATAAAAAATAATAATAATAACAACAATGACATGAAAGTTTACATACACATGGTACATAGTTGGATGGAGTCATTGCTAAAATTCATGTAACACGTCCACTTGATAAAGAAACTTTACTTTTCAGTCCCACCAGACTTGCATACACAGTATTATATAGTGTACACATTAGAGGGCATATTAGGTTCCTAGCTTTACAAGGTTTCTAATAAAATGGATCGCAATGAGAAGTTAAATGAAGCACCTCATCCACAGTACCACCAATGGCAACCAAGAACCACTTTATGACATTGAAGACACAGCTTGTCAACATTAATAGTGCTATGACTGAAGGAAGGCTTATTAAGTGTTCTCCTGGGATCTGAGTGTATGTAGTTCCATTCAATCCTGGCTTACCATTGGCGCCGTGCAAGTTTCCGCCAGTATCTAGCTGGTCACTAACAAGACAGATAGCAACATCTAGACATTAATTGCTAAAGTTAAATTCAACACTTGAATTACAAATAAATACCATATTTCCCCGTGTATAATACGCTACCATGTATAATACGCACCCCTTTCTCAAGGGGAAAAATCCGGGGAAATACCTAGTCTCAGTGTATAAGACGCACACCTTTCTGAGGTCCAACTGACATCATGACAAGTGCTCATCATTAATTTAACAAGTTATTTTTTTTCAAATGTGCAGGTAAAAATAAAACCTTAATGCCAAGTAGATATAGACTTAAACCAATAATAGAACATAATTTACCGTAACATGTTCCCAAAATAGGAAAAATCCGTTCTGAGTGAAATCACCATTACCGATCGAGATTATTATCATAGCACTGTCATACCTCATGTTTCCATTATCGCAATGACTAGACATGCATACATAACATTTATACATTTTAATAACATTACATAACTTTCCTAATATTGCCGTCATACACAACATGAACCACAACATTGATACAATGAACATGAGGATTGAATTCAGTTGATGCAGTTGAGTTAATTATTTCACCCGTGACCTTGACATTGTGGTGTTACATGAATGGTTACAGTTACATTGTTACACTTGCAGGATACTTACAGAC
>JAULBP010095882.1:0-11501 GCA_032355345.1 Lepetodrilus pustulosus
GGTTCCATTTGAACACAGAGGCGGTGTTTCTTTTAAAACTCTTAACAGTGGTGGATTCGATATAAAAATAGGGGCAGATTCCATTTGAACACAGGGAAGTTCTTTTGGACACACCAAGTTCTTTTGAACACGGGAGTGATTCTTTTGAACACAGGGGAGGGGTGGGGGGTATTTTGAATACAGGGCGGTGTTATTTTGAACACCGAGAGGTCTTTTGAGCACTGTCGTGTCGTTCGTTTGCTTATAAAAGTCAAGTTCATTAAAATACCATGTTGAAAACTTGGACACGAATCCTCAAGTGTAATGATATATTTGTTGGGACTATGCTCGGCACTCTTATTGTGTAAACAATGTCATTGGTGCTTTACACGAACCTTAGCTTTCCATTCACTCTATGTGCATTACCAAATATCGAGAAATAGACCCTTTCATGTTAGCACCATATATGCATGAACTTTAAGAAGGAACTTAACTAAGAAATTGAAACAATGGTACTATTTTCTCTAGAGCAGTGCACCAACACGTTTCATAGAAGCTATAAAGACGCCTTTGGATTTCGATGAGCAACGTTGTCCAAAAGATATTAATTTGACATTAACCCCAAGGGTAATACGTTTAATACTTGACATGAAAGCAGGATTTTAATATGTCAACATGCCAGACACGCGGGATCTCGGCTTCATATATAATTTGAAGGAGGAAAAAATCCAGTGTCTGAAAGATATAGAGGGCATTGCCAAGAGAACAGTTTCCTGCAAGAAACGGCATAATTGTCAATCACATAGACATTAAATCCATCGAGAATGTCGAATAAGATTCAAAATACGATCGATTGCAAGTAAATGAAAGTAAGAAAAGAAATTAAACGTATTTCCAAATGCATCTATTCCATCGATAAGACGTATATAAGCGAAACCGTTCTCAGACTATTTTAAAATAATAGAAAATGTATTGGCAATTTTAAGTGCAGATTTTCTTTAAAACGCTGACTGTCTAACTTTTAAGCAGCTGTCCACCAAGTGTCATGGGTAATGGGTGAACTTTATAGAGGATGTCGTTCAGTACTAACTCAACTTCCGTTTCTTGGGGTTTAGGGCATTGACAAAGTGTGCTCTGGTTGAGTACACATGTGCTCGTGAATACTGGTGACAAACGAGAATATGGTGGTTTGAGACAAGGTGACGTGCTGGGGTTCGAAGCCCAATGGACTGCATGTGAACGACACATTGTGTGGACAGCCAGTGGGCCAAGAAAATGTGCTAGGAACTGAATTCAAATGAATCTGTCCCAGTTTTCTCGAAACAAACTAGATTTGAAATTTTGCTCAGCTTAAATTTCTCCCATTGACTCAGTGATGTAATTTCAGCAAAACCTCAAACACAACAGAAAGTTTACTTAATTTACAGCACGGAGTCAATCTAAGAAATCTCAGCTAAGGAAAATGTCAAACTCAAGTTGTCTCCTTGGAATCAGGCCTGAATGGGAGTTCAAACTTAATGTTGTTATATTAAATTATCGATGAGCATTACACGATGTGGAAAGATAAAAACAGTACTAATAATGAAATACTAAGTCTGACCTCTTACTGTTATGCCAAGTCTGTTTTTTGTAAGCATGTTCATCGGTTTTTTTTTATTTCGTCTTATTCCAAAACAACCTCGTAGACGCTGTCAGAATATTCAGAATATTATGGCTTCTTATGAACAGCAACTCGACTTGTAACCAGTCAAGTAGAACTAATAATATATCTCCAGCGCATGTTTAGCATATTATCACAGATGGTTGGCATACATAATGGACAAACGAATTTCTATCTGAGACTACATATTATGTTAGAATTGCCTACCCAGGAGTTGTTATTTACTGATGTACGTATTTCCCAACACCATATAAAACATTTAATATTTTATATCACTGAAAGGAACGTAACTTTGATGATCTTGCCTTTGGAACATCTAACTGCTAGATCGAATTCACGCCAATGTGGATCAATGAAAGAGATTCTGGCGATGTACAATTCATGACAAATATGACAAATATACGTAGTTTGCATTTATTACTTAAATATAGTGCTACACACTCATTGAAATTTGTGGTTGTATGCATTTAAAGGGGCAAAGCAGCAAGGACTGGTCGCTCGGAGTCAATTTAATGTGTATGAGTTTGGTATCTGTGTTATAACTGCAGATAATATTCCAAGTGGACTAGCACTATAAAACTGGTGAATATCTAGACTAGTCAAGCAGTGCATATGCATGCAAGCCATGATATGAGTGAATGTTTTTCTTGAACGTGGCTTTAAACCCTAAATCAATCAATCAGCCGTAATGCGGATCATCTATACTCTTTTGCTGTGATACTCAGGTATAGATGACGACAAATCAGACACTCTCGTAGGTATTTGGTAATCGCACAATTCACTTATAACTCTATAAACTCTGTATAGGCTCCATGAACCCATCTATTGTCAGCTGCTATTGAAGTGCTGAACTTATCTGGAGGGAAGTTTACAGTCTAACGTCGGGGGTGAGTCTTCACGTCACAGAAATTGAGTTTCTGCGGCAATTATTGTCAGTCTGGCTAGTCTATTCCTCCCAGCTTTACGAGTCCACTATCTCAGCAACTCGTCGGAGTAGAATGGCCAACTCTACACACTTGCTAGTGTATCGTCTTATGACATGTTTAAAGGGATAATGTGCCCGCTTTCGTTGAATGAAAGTAGATCTATTTACTAACATGTTTACGGTAATTGGACGGTGTCAGAAATGCTCGCATGAGAGAAAGGTTGGTGCGTATGATCACGTGCATGATCATATTTAAAGAGGTTCGTGCGCGGCGCAGGTCAGTACAGAATCACGCCCACACACCCACTCACTCAGACGGAAAATACAGGGACATAATTAGAAAAGGATCACTGGATCTGTGTTCTACTTAAAAAAGAAATAAATTTACTAAGATATTGTGCTAAAAAAATTAAAATATACTAAAAATAATAAATGGACCAAATGGCAAACACAGATGGAGAAAAAAACGTATATTCGCCACTGGACTTAAATTCTGGTAAAAACGTATTCGTGCAGCTTACAGCAATATAGTCACAACAATATATTCAAAATAATAAACGGGCCACACGGGAAAAACAGTCGGAGAAAAGGCGTATATTCGCCACTGGGCTTAATTATATAAAAACGTGGTTGTTGCAGCAAATGTATTCACATGTAAAAAGTTGCAATTATGTAAAACATGGCTGTTGCAGCAAATTTATGCTGATCGCAAGGTGACCAACTTCCTGTCACTGACTACACACATAAACGACGGTTGAAATAGTTTATTAGTGAGTTTCCAGACTCTGCAGATGTTATGTCTTGTGTCGTCATGTATTGTGGTTCCCTTCCTAAATGTTATACCAATCCAAACTCTACCAAGTCTTCCAAATACATCTGTTCAAAGCGTTTAAAGATTACTAAAGGCAATATCGACAGTCATTACAAATACGGTATCACGTCATTATACTTTACATTAAAATACATTTGTATTTATTTCTTTTTCATAAAATGGTCAAGTACACTGCTATATTACATCCCTGATAAAGTTCGGAAATGCTATTGATAATTATTGCATAATATGATAACTCGTAAAAGAATAAATAATTCTTCAAATTCCATTCAAAGAAGTCCTGTTGATGCCAACTAAGTTAACTAATAAATAAAGCAGATGCCCTACATGATTAAAACTCGTCTAATCAACAACATGGGTTACGGGAAGTTCAAAAGTTCACGATATTCGTTAGGTAAATAGTTTAATTTATTTCAACCATTCTTGAATTAGTGAAACTGAAGAAATCCAAATTAGGCCATGTCTCCTTATTAACTAATTGAAGTATTATCTACACCAGAATGCAGGTTATTAAAAATTAGCATACATATAGGCATACTACAAGCTGTGGGAGGGGGGGTGGGGTGGATCCAGACCTTCATTTTAAGGGAGAGGGGGAGCTCAAAGTGTATTTTAGGGGTTGGGGTTGATCATAGTTTCAGTGACTATTTAACCGGATTTTGATAATAAAGAATACAATAGTTCACATCCTTTTAGAATATGGATGCCTTTCGGCATACAAGTCAATGTCAAGTGTTATAACCCAACACAAAAGTCTTCAATTCTACTTGCCAACTTGGGGCGCAAGCCTGGTGAGCACCCGCATAAATCCGTCCCTGCTACAAGTTATATTTGACGAGGAAAAAATGACACAACAGCAAATCTGCACTATAGTAAAACGGCACCATAGCAAAACTGCATCATAGCACAACTGCACCATAGAAAAACTGCACAACAGCAAACCTGCACCATAGCAAAACGGCACTTTTAGTGATGACAGAACCTTCACTTCGAGAAAGGGGAAACATGACGGAGAAAACATAATTAAAACTATTAGTATTGGTGAAAACGGAATCAAAACTAGTTGTTCAAAAGGAACCAATATCATTGTTTAAAACGATCAGCATGTTCTTCTAAATCGAAAAAACACACCAAACATTTGAAAACTATAACTGTAGACATTCATTTAATAGATGTCAAAAAATAAATCTTCAATGGTACGTTTGACTACTACGCATACTATCACGACTGGTTGACCTATATAACGGACAAACCAATTTCTATCCTAGACTACTTACGCTTGATTTGTCCACCCAAATATTGTTATTTACTGATGCACTTATTCCCCAACACTTCATGTTTTATATGGATTAAGGCTACGGACCAACAATTATCTTTGTCTTTGATGCAACACATCATATGTGAATAAATCGTAGTTCTTTTGACGTACCGGTCATGAAGCAAAACTAACTACGACTGTTCAGGTTGTTATATTACCAGAAAGTCCAAAACCGTTTGTTGAAATTGAATTGTGCTTACCATACAACGGTGGAAAGTTTTGGAAGTTAAAAACATGATTATTGGTTTGTCAAATTAATATAGTTTGCAGTGGTATAAAAACTAATCCAAAACAACCATAACTATATATGAGAGTATACCCTTAAACTACTAGCACTAGTGTAGTAGTTATACGCATGTTAGATTCACAAACATGTATATGTCCAGGCTGTTTCAGAATTGTATTTATATCAAGGCAGCCATTTATAAATATAGATATAATTCAATTTACGACAACTCACCAATATATCAATAACACACAGAGCGTGAAACGAGATGTCAGAATTCAGACGGTATCATATCAAACACTGCCAGCGATCTCGTCTTATCGCGTTAGCCTAATTCTGGCCATTTAATAATATACAACTCCATGTCATCACACAGCGAAAAAAACAACCTTGTAAATAGATCTGCCATTTTATGGTCGGTATTCGTACTATAGAATTATCGGTACACAAAGCAAACCATTTTGGTGAACATCACGCTTGTGATATACGTGCAAGAAAACATGGCCATAAAATGAATTCCGATATTTTCGTGATCTCAATTATTTTTGGACTGGAACTGGGATGATTACGATAATAGTACTAACCATGATCCACTCTAGGGCTATTTCAAAGAGGAATTAAACAAATAACTTATTGTCAATTGAATCCCGCTTGTTTGATATTCTACAACGAATGCATGTCTGAACAGAACTTAATAGTTTCGTACTAAACTGGAACTTACTTGAATGAGGTTTGCGTGTGTGCTCGAATACCAAACAATACTATCCGAGTTCTGATGAAATAAATACGATTAGTAACGTATTATACGCTTACATTTCCATAAAGGAGATAACAAAACATCATGAAATTATCATGAAGATTGCTCTACATTGTAGTAAATCTCTACAAACTAATAAACAACGGTCATTACGTTCACACATTTGTATTCGCTTACATTTCGATAAATGAGAATACAAAACATTATTAAATAATGCCACTTGGCATGGTAAATTGAAGATTGTTCTAAATTGTATTAATCTCTACAAACCGAAAAAAACCAAAACAAACGGGTATTCCGTTCACACATTTATATTCGATGACGGAGAACGCAAAGAATGATTTAAATAATGTCCTCGTAAAATGAAGAATGTTCTAATATGCTGTAGTACTCTCTACAAACTGACAAACTACTTTCATTCCGTTCTCAATAAAGCCTCTTTGATTTAGAGAAACAGTAATTAGTTATTCAGCAGGCGTGGCCAATGATAAATGTTTTAATTAACTGATTACTGGTATTGACGTGATGGTGCCTATGCTATTGACGTGTGAGGCATACACTCCTGAGGACATTATCTCGATTGACACAAAACGAACCCTGAATGATGTTTGGCAAATGTCATTATAGCCCTCCCCTCCCCCACCCATCACCCACGTGATGTGGTCAGACAGTCAGACGTGGAACTACTGAGCAAGCAGAGGAATTTCTTGAATTTTACAAGGACAGCGTTGAATTTGTTTGAGACGATTCTGAAATATGTTGAAGTGACAATTACGACGCCGCAAATACTGCGATGAAAAACAAATATATACAATTTAGTTTCTTAAAAAAAATTACGGATTTCTTGATCATGACATTTCTTGATCATAAATATTCAATGGAAAAACTGATGTAGTTGCAGTGGCGAATATTAAATACAGATATTTGAAACATTGTCATATTCACTTAGCTATCAGCTTTTCGATGGCAGCCAACATTCTTACAGTTTGAAGGAAAACAATATTTGGAATATTTGTACTAATAAAGCTGCCAGTTACTCCGGTTATGCCTTCTATTATATCATTAAACTTGAAGTTGTAAGCATGATCGAGCTCGGCCAATGCGTGTATGGGTGACCGAGAACCTGTAGTGGGGCATTCATGAATTGTTCCTGTCCCTCACTGAGACACAAGCTGAAACATTCATGGTGTTACATTAGGTAAGTGGCTTTGTTTGAAAATGACTATGCTCACCCAGTAGAAAAAGGATACCCGATAGGATGACATGGCCATTTGAATTGTAACCTTGTAGAGTTGGCAACTGCAGCTTGGGTTGTATACTCTCCATGGAGTTGAGAAGGATCAATGTGTACATACTGATACATTGACCGTAGATAATAATGAGCATGCCTTAGGGATGGACTTGGCTCATGATAAGTAGCTATTAATAAAGTATTATATTAGTATTATGTCTCCTGTTATTGGCTAATAATGGCATAGAGTGAGGGAGGAATCGAGAGAAAAGGAGAAAAAAAGAGAGACAGAGAGAGAGAGAGAGAGACAGAGTGAGCAAGAGAAAGAAAGAAAGAGAGAGATATATATATATAGAGAGAGATTGAATGTGTGTATGTGTTTTTGAAAGTTTGCATGCGCATGCTTATGTGTGTGTATGTGCGTGTGCTTATGCGTACGCATTTGCGTATGACGTGCACGCTGGGTGTCATGACTAAGATGGGAGATTTTAACCACACCTTCAGAATTCCACAGAAGTACCATCAACCGCCGACAATGAACCCATTTCCAAACCGTCGATCAATGTCTCGAAGATGAAAACACGCTCTGAGCGGCTGCTTTCAAAACATCCAAAGGCCGTGAGACAAATGCACAGCCTCGTCTTAATGCTTTCTTCGTATGCAGGGAAACTGACAACATCAGAACAATAACGAAATTAATCCTCGTATCGCTTGCGGACGGGATGTCCTAACTAAGGCAATGGTTGAAAAGGTTACACGCCGCTTGGACACAACCAGGGCTATGCGTGTGTCCAAAAGAGCATCAAGGGTCACCGCCTTCAACGTCAACGTTTTGTTCCTACATGTATCGAAAGTCGCCCAGCAAGAAAATTGGACGAAACTGGGGACATGCATCTGGAGATTTATGTGATGAAAATAAGCAGAATCCCGGAAAAGAACTTTTCAATTTGGTGTGATTGCTTGACGCGCCTGTGTCTATACGCCCAAACCGACGCCTCGAGTTCATTTCGTTGTACACTTTGTGAAGAACGTTGTGCCTGCTGGTAGCTTCACCGTATACCGAGGAAATGGGTATATATCTGTGGTGATTGGTCCTCAGGGTATCGTTTCTCGAAGCTCTCATAGCCACTACGATACGACAGCGCTCTCGTAAGTGCCTGGCTATCCTTTCACGAAGCTCTCTTTATCCACTAAGAGACCATAGCGCTCTCTTTGCAGTGCATTCATTAGTTATCGGCAAAGAGAGCGCTGTGGTATTTTAGTGGATAAGAGAGCTTCGTGAAAGGATACCCTGTTCGCTACGTACGAGAGAATGCTAGTATGATACTGATAGTATGGTCTCCTAATAGATAGGAAGAGAGCTTCGAGAAACGGCACCCTGAGTAGTAATGCCTACACAATGCTGATGACGATGTCCTCGATATCAGTGCCGTTCCAGACCTAATTGCAATTTCCTTAAACGCCAAATTTTAAAGACACGGATGTTGCATCAAGGCGCTCATAGCTTGTTAACATAAATCAAATAATAATGTGACATATTATCCGCCCAACAGAATGAACTGTCAACATATCATATACTGGACACAGACAGATTTAACTTAGTTAAATAATGTTTTACCATATAGCACCAGTTGCTGACGCATTTGGATTTCAATACGTCATCCAAGGTATTCCTCTACCCTCGAAGATCACGGACTGCGAAAATCTTGTATTCCACCTCAGAAACGTAACATATTTCTGAACTCTTTCGGAATGTCAATAATATATATATTTAGGTCTGCAATTTGATTGGCTAATTTACTAATATGATTTGAACCTCGGTGAACCTGTTTGCTCTAATAGATAAATTACAAATGTGTGTACATTACTGACAACACTCTCAAAAACCATATCATGGAAATCATAGATATTGTTCAGTATGGAAACATTCTGAGAGGGTGTAACTCAATAAGCATTGTGATCTAGGGAAAAAAACGCTTTTGAGATCAAGCAAAAACATGTCATTCTGACTCATTCATAGTTAAAATTACTAAATCAATTGATAATATTTATAAGAAAACACAGTGTAGGTTTGTGTCAATGATGAGGGATGCATCAATGTGCAATGATTGAAATCCTGTCACGGTGTCCTAGTGTTAAAAGTTAGAGTTGAGCTGTTTAATTGAGATGATGAAAAAACTCCAGGAAAGCAAATTAATGCTTCTAGAACAAATTTCGCTGGCTCATTACGTTTGATTGAGAACCTCTGTATGCGATCCTGAAATTTGAATAACGATTTTTGTAGTAGTATTCAAAACCTGCGCGAACGAGTCATTCTGAAAACTCTAAGTAACTCTTCACTAAGAGAAGAGGGGGAAGAAAATGCTTCAATTCATGAGCCCAATTTCCGGTAAAATTTGCAAGTTTTTGTATCACGTGGTAATTTACGATATCGTGGAGTTATTCTTAGACTATCGTTAGCATAGTTTGAAAAGTCATGAATGAAGATACCTCAAATAATCATCATTAAACCTCATCAAATGTACATTTAGATGATGAAATGGATTGCAATATCAGTGTCTGGGAACGAAACACCACACGTGAAAACTAGGTCGAAAGTAGTTCCGGAGTTAACCAAATAGCTTAAAGAAATACAACGTCTACACTGATAATATTACCGAAATGTTACTATACATGTAGTAGTATATTGATTGTATTATTTAATGTGTTTTATGTCACACGTACATGCATTTCGAGGTATTCAATAGATACACTTGTAGCGGATTCCAAAATTGAGACTTACAACTATTATTACAATTGTTCTGATCGTCATGTGAAATAAGACATCCGGTCAGAGATTGTGAAATGTTTGGGGTACGATTTCATGGTCAAGCTCAAATTTGATATGGTGATTTGTGAACAGAACTTAATTTCGTAGATATGCTTGAGGACACCATAAAACCTTTTGAGCATGCTTTCAAAATCGGGCTTAGGTATTTTTTAGAACAAACTCATGCTCAAAATCATGTCATAATTTCGGGGATAGTACTAATAAATAATTATTTATTCTATTGGTGAAAAGTTTACTAATTTACATTCAGACTAATACATATATTGTAAGAACAATTCCACCAACAAGTCGCCATAAGTTTTAACATATACATTTATTATTTCTGCAGGTGTCTTTGTCCCTTTTGGACCTCCGTAGTTTTATTCCTCTGACTTCAAATATTCCGTAAATACCGTAGGCCTACATTTTCCTTTCACAGTAGAAACACTTTGTATGTTAAGGTTGGGTTTGTGGACAGTCTGGCTAGATGTATTTATTAACTTAATTATCTACATAGCAGGTACATCCTCACCCACGCATCCAGATATACAATTAAACAAGAACCAAAACATATTTGTATGCAAATTGGAATATCAAACAATCACATTTCTAATCTGAAGTCAGCATTAGCTGTGTAAACACTGTCATCGGTTTTACTATAAATATACACTATTGAAGACGTCACACTTCGAGATTGTGTTTTTTTCTTAAGTTCATGTTTGCCTACATAAATAAACTAACAAACTCTAGAGGAGTTGCGAAATGACAATAGCTGTCATTTGAAGTTATAGATTTGGCTCATGTGTGCTAGACAGACGGCTTTAATTGGCGTACGAAGTTTCGCAACGAATAGTAGCAAATCTTAGAAAAATATAATTATGCCTTTGTGCTTCATTGCATACACATTGGTGGCAAACGACCTGACAACGAACGACATGACGGCATATGTTGTGCGACTATATATACGTTGACTGGTATTTTGCTGATCCACCGTGTTTGAATTTGTGGTATTTCTTGGGTCTTAGGTGCAAAAGTAATCAAGAAACCTTATTTTAAAGGCATACAATTACAGGGAAAAGAAATAGGGAAAAGAAATATAGGTTGACGACTAACAACCATAAATATATGTGTTTGCCTTTAAACATTTTAGTCGACATTGATCCAACATATTTCACATTGTATGCCATATTACAATGTGTTCATGCATGCCATTGTGTCATTAATAACATTAGTCTTATTTTCAAAATGTCAAATTTTGAATTCTACTCATTTACTATTACAAACGGATATTAACAAGAATGTTTATCATGCTTTGTGTGAGTCACAAATGTGGTTCGCATGCATCGAAGATAATTGCACAGTTTATTGGATTTTACGTAAGAACGTATTGATTTGTGTTAAATTATACACAGAGGATTGAAATCATTTAGAAATGATATTAAGCATGTATGCATTCACGCCGGATTACACTGATATCAGCAGCAATATAAGTTTAAATTGTCTCGTGCTTCTTTACACAGTAATTAGGAAATTGAAATAGAATACTTGGATTATACTCAAAGGTTTCGCGTATAGTACATCAAATAAAATAATCAGTTTGGCATATATTTAAACTGAGACAAGCATCCCTAAAATAACTCATATAACAGACTAGCGATATTGTAATTCGAACACGTTGATTCTCTTTTATCACAAATAGTGTCAGATACCTGTCGTGGTTTGGCCATAGAAAAAAATATCAAATGAGGGGGGGGGGGGGGGGGG
>JAULBP010095893.1:0-11495 GCA_032355345.1 Lepetodrilus pustulosus
TCTATATAATTGTCAGATCCATGGCGGCCATATTGACTATTATTATGGCAGCCATCTTGAATTCTGAATAATTCTGCGCAAAACGCCAACTAATGAGATAATTTTCTCGATTAAAAACTCCCTAAATATCTATCCTATGAAACAGATGTTATCATTGTACTATTTATAGATCCTATAGATCTCTTTGCGTGGGTTTTCCCATATGTGAGCCAGGGTACTCTGGGGCGAGAGTATGGATGGCAGTAAGTTCCCTTACAGGGGTGATGTCACTGTACTTTCTCTCTCCGTGTGGTCTGCACCACTTTCCTAGCAAGAGAACCACACAGGTTCCACAGTGCTAGGTTTTCTTCCTTTGATAGAACTATGTCTGGAGTACTTTGAACACTATTGCTCATGAAAGCAACATCCTTTTATAGTATTGACCTATATTGCAAAAACCACGTGGACATCATGTCACCTGGAAATGTTCACGAGAGGTTATTTTCATGGTATTCAATGGTAACATGGCGACCTTGAACTGAGAAAGTTGCACTATTCTGACAGGTTCAACCAGGATTGAGGAAAACTTTCCTTTTTATTGTAACTAGTCTACCTCAAAGTGTGTAAGCAAGATGTAAATATCTAGTTGTGACAGTTATGTGAGAGTACTTTAGTACAACAAATATAATATTAATAGTGATATAGAATAAGAAAAAAACTTGCATTTTAAATGCATGAACAATGAAATGCTGACAACTGAGACACTGGCCGAGACTTGCAAATTGCTTTCCACCGGTTATATAGGGACACAAAGGATAAAGGGCGATAGCAATCAGTGTCACTCGCACCTCAGCAGTATACCCTAATGAAGGGACTAATCTGTTAACGTAAAGATCATAGCACGCCTTTAATTTTCACATTGGCGGCTTGTTTACTGTCAACATATTCTCTTCCCTAATTCGTCGCAAATGGGTGAACGATTCCCGCAGCGACGTTAAACTCCATATTCACTCACTCACTCTTCCCTAATTAGATTCTCAACTACAAATAAATATATTTAGTTACAACTACACAAGTAGTGAAACTGATGATAGAGCGTCTGTACGATCTAAGAGGACTTGGGCTAATTGATCAAAAGCTTGTCGCATGCAATGGCAAATGCTCCCTAAATATCTTATGAATAACGGTATGCATTTATATATATAGTTGTAATATTGTCAATACTGAAACCAGACAGCCTTGAAAATGGGAATCCTCGAAAGCTCTTTGCTTCTTCAACCTTGATAAATTTGCACCTCGAAAGATTTCCCAGTATACAGTATCCTAATTTGGCAGATTAGTGACACTACCTGGGATACTTATTCAACATCTCGCAATAGGTCAATTGTTCAGTACTCTTATCTGTTGATGCAATCATACCAGAACATTTTCTATGTGTGAATTTATTAAGGTTGGAGACACGAAGAGCTTTCGAGGATTCTAGTTTATTCGATTTCATTATTAACAAAATTACAACTACCAGTAAATGTATACTGGCAAGATATTTATGGGGCATACATAATTTGCCATCACATTGTGACGAGCTTGTGATCAAGTAACTCGATGTTCAAATATGTTTAAGGTCAAGGTCGTCTTGTTACCATTGGATACCATGAAAATAACCTCTCTTGAATACTTACCTTAGTTTCCCTGGCGATATAAGATTTCCAGAATACAAATAATAATCTCCCAAGATCCATTGAAAGCCAGATGTGTAGACAGGACATGTTTCTCACCTTCCATTATCAGGAGTAGACTAGTAGAGGTACCCTAATTATTCATGGAACACACAATTACTTTTTCACTAGGTTTTGATGCTCAATTTCATCAATCAATTCTTTCCCTTTTATCAATAGTACTTTCTCGTGGAAAAATTCTTTTCATTTCAACAATATTCACAATTGGAAGGTAATATTTAACCTGGAAGGTAAAAACTTGACATAAACCAAGCAAAACTAGCAGGTGAGCTAAAGAGCTCTTGCTCTATTTTTATTATTTCTCGTTAAATTTACAACAAATGTAATTTTTTTTGCCATTTCTTTTCATGCAATAATGGCAATGAAAGAAGTTGCGACAGTATACCGACTTTAGAATATGCTTCTTTACACAAAATACTCAAAACACAAACTAACCACAGAAACACATCAATATATTTATATATTCAGTTAACTGCACAAAGCCTGCAAGTTCATAGAACCCAGATACTATGGTTATTTCACAAAGTAATATGAAAGTATAGAAACAGTGGAAGTATACATTGATGATTGAATGTGGCTGTAGCGTTGGAACAAACTTAGAATACACTAATAACATGCAATATGAAAGACTTCATAGACTTGGAAATGTTATAAATATTATTCAAATGATATCTTGCTTGCGGACATACTTGACCAATACTGTCGACATTGTCTGCAATTATGCTACATTCGGCAGTGCTGGGAAGTTTGGAAGGTACCAGTTGCACGTGGTAATTACTACTTGTACGTGTTCAGCAAATCCACTGGGAACTAACAATAAATGCGGCATCATGCAGCTGGGCTGAAGCACCTTTTTTATACTCAAGTACTTGTATTATGTTTCTTGTATTTTGTATTTTTCTTTTGTATTGGTGTTTGGAGTTGCTATCTAGAATCTTTCACTAATATCACAACTTGCCAGTTTAGGCAGGAGGAAACGTGTAACATCTGTAGCGCTGAATGTTGCAGTAAACCTGCCGAATGCAGAATTACACCGAATGTGGGAAATAAAAGACCTGAGAAATCAAAACAAAAACAATGGGATCACCAATTTAAGATTGACTTTTAATTCCGGAAACATTTTTGAATGGTTTCGTGCTCAATTTAGAGTTTTATGGCTACAGTATTCAAATAACACCATTAGATCATTTGCAATTATATATATAGCAATAACATCAATGGATCCTTTGAAAGTGTGTGTATAGCACTAACACAAATGGATCCGTTGCGATTGTACACATAGCAATATTACAATTGGATCCTTTGAGATTGTATCAATAACACAATAGAATCCTTTGTGATTGTACAGATAAGACGACAATTGTACATATTTTCTATTATTTCTCTTACTCGTCCTATTTGAATATTACGATCGTCAGGATGTTGATTCAGGCCTGCATCTACGACAATTTCCCCTACTGAAATGCTTGGCATATTCCATATCTACACAAATAAATAGAAGACAGTGATAAACAGAACAATGAACATGGTTCAAAATGTCAATACTAAACATGGCACTTACAATTGCAATTTAGCTGGCGTATACTACTTAAATATGTCTGTACTTTTAAAAGCCTGAAATGCGAGATATCAAAACAATTCTAATATAACTGCATCATTTTCATACTTTAGCAACAAGTATAACATGGTAACAAAACAATTGATATTTTCATTTTTTCTTCTTTTGTTTGCCTCTAATAAACATTGATGTCAAATGAGCACAAAAATCTACTCACAAATCAAAATTTCACATTTATACAGACGTTATCATGTACAAAACAAAAGTTGCATTTATCATTATATATAAATGATTATTCACCTCATAATATTTGAACATAATACAAATGTTCCATGTCCCAAGTGTCATAATAACATAAAGCTCGACTATTTTCACATTGAAATGGCTCGAAAGACTACCTACCCATCGTACGACTCTTAGTTCTATTATTCTAGCCTAATTCTATAACCATATAATTACAATTAAGTACAATAATAAATGCTGTATGTACTTGCAAAGTTTCTCGCAAGTATTGCATTTCCATTGAATAATTTTGCAGTAGAGCTATATGAACTTGAATGTCTTCATAATGAACTTGTTAACAAATTACCAAACCAGTTCTGCAAATATCTTGGCAATTTTCTGTTTCTTAAACTGCCATAACGACCTCAGAATCAGCTTAATCTTGTATGTGAGCATTATCTCATGTCGACCTGCTGTATATCCCAGATGCTAGTCTTCAATCGCCAAGTGGGACCACCGTGGCCTAATATGCTAGTTATTGTGACGTCGTACGTACACATCAGTGGTTAAGCAGTGCTAATACTGACCCAGTATATGCCATACGTTGG
Organism: Lepetodrilus pustulosus; assembly: GCA_032355345.1. Lineage (NCBI taxonomy): Eukaryota > Metazoa > Mollusca > Gastropoda > Lepetellida > Lepetodrilidae > Lepetodrilus > Lepetodrilus pustulosus. The sequence continues at coordinate 4,104 of JAULBP010095893.1, forward strand.
CCCACCTCTGGGTTAAGTGTCCATGAAAGCCACATTGTAATATTTTAATCTACTTCCTTTTCCACAAGCGAATATTCCTGCCTTTTTGCCATTTGAGAAATCAATTGAGGTCTTGTGACACGAACATCATTCATCACATTGAACATCGGCGTTTCACAATGTGAGAAAACGGCTGGTTATGGTTCTCGTGAAAGTATTCAATGAACAAGTCCAAAGTGAAAGAGTCATGGCAACATGTCTTTCAATAACTGTTGATTTTCTCTTGAACGTCGCCAACAAGTAACGATTCATTAACAACGGACTAGGCTGGAAAATCGTTAATCCACGTCCATCTCTGGTTTTGATTCCGCTGGCTGTTCCGGCGACTTGGCCACCTCAGGAGCGTCTCCTTCCATCTTCTCTGCATCTCCAGATGCCGTCTTGTCTTCTTTCTTGTCGTCTTCTTTCTTGTCTTCTTTCTTGTCGTCAGCCTTTTCTTCAGCCTTTTCGTCCTTCTTAACGTCTTTAGGTGGCTCGACCTTTGGTTTTGGTTTGGACATGATCGGGGATACTGTGGACTCCAGGGACTGAAATGCATCACAGTGAGTGAACTATTGTTCTATTTCACATCGGGAATATGCAACGGAGAATGTACTTAAATATTTAAAGTGGGCGATTTAATGGAACTAGGGAATCTTTCACCCATATCTGACAATACTTGATATTTTTAAAAATGAACAATATAACAAAGAGAAGGTAACAAAGGAGAATAATTCAAGAACTTCACATTGTACCAATACCGTACTGAAAATAATGAGGGGTCATTTTCCACAGGTCAAATCCGTAATTTTCAGGGGCTCCTATAGATAACTTACATTGCAGTGAGTGAGTGATTATGGAGTTTAACGTCGCTGCGGGAATCTTTCACCCAAATGCGATGATTAACTATTTTGAACACTGCTGTATGTAATAGTGAAATATAGCAATTATCACGACCATAAATGTTTACTTTTCTTAGCAAAATAAAATAAACTAAACCAACAAGTTGAAAAATTTCAAAAAAGAAAATTTTAAATGAAATAGATCTGTAGATGGATATTCAATAGATAGGTGAAATATATATTCAACTGATGGTAAGAATGAATAAACAAACAGACAGACAGACAGTGAGCGAGTCTTCACACCAGGAATCTTTCATCCATACGTGACAATAAGATTTCATTAAATACAGCGTCCCCTCAATATAAGGCTGTTATATACAGAGCGGTTTTGGATACAAGGCTGGGTCAGATGTGGATCCCATTTTAATTTTGTGTTATTTACCTGCACTATTATATAAGACTGGTATGTCATGGACCCCAAATTCAGCGCTTTATCAAGGGGACACTGTAACTAGATGGACCACACTACCACACCACCCCAGACTGCACCACACTCACCTGTCTCTGCTGTCGTATCTGCACCACCAGCACCACAGGGTCGTCGTAGGGCTTGGCGCTGTTGATGTGGTTCATCTTGGTCTCGTACCACTGCATGTTCTCCTTGTAGCACTTGTGGACTTTCTCCACGTCCGCCTTGTCGATGTGGATGTACTTCTCGTCCTTGTGCTCCCACTGGTCCAGGAACTTGCGCACGTGCTGCAGAGACGTCCCCAGATCGTTCAGAGCCTGCGGCCTCTCCGTGAACTCTCTCTGCCGGTCTATGATTGGCTGACCCAGTTTCTGAAAAGATAAAAATAAATAAATAAATTAAAAATTAAATTAAATTAAACAATAATATTTTAACGATTGGCTGGTCCACATTCTGAAAAGATTTTTATTCTTCTGTGTAGCTGCATTTCAAGATTATTTGTGTATACATCTGATTGGATAGTGATATACACTGACCAATCAGATAATAGAAACCTCTTCACCCGAGACACACTGGAGTCCCAATCTTATAAGGTCATACAGCTTTATAATGCAGTTGTGCATTTTCTAAATTTCAACTCCCAATAAGAAATATTATACGAGAAGAAAACGTCTCTAAACCCCAACTTCAAAATAAATATATATAACACATAAAACATGTACAGATGGTTGATACTTTTGCTCTGCTTGGATGTGACATAGCAACTGTGGACAGTCAGGCTCCGAGCTTACAGAACTTTCCAGTACGATTACATGCACAACTCGAAGTTCACAAATCCTCGCATAAATTTTGACCTTGAGCATGAAATCGTACTAAAAAAGTTTAGTAATCTCGGGGGGTGGGGCAGGAATAGCGAGCCCGAGTATGATGTACACACCTTGAGACTGGCCAGCTTGTCCACGTACACCTGTTTCATCTGGTCGTCGCCTTCGTCATAAAGCCAGTCCTCCGTCTGTTCTAGCAGCTTTGATAGATGAGTCCGGTCCTGCAGGGATTAGTTAAAACTTACGAAACATTCACATTATGCCACTGGACCGTGACCCAAAACATAGCCCTTACAATATTAATATTCTTCTAACTCTTTCTTGAAATCAATTTAATTTTTATATGGTTTGAAAACAAATAATCCTTGAAATATTTTTTTATTTTTTTTTGTAATGGGGTTTATAATCGCTTTCTAGAATCTTTCACTAACATCACGACTTTGTAATATTGAAATTATTCATGATAATAAATAAGGATTTCAGAAACAGTAGCATTACCTCCTCCTTGGCGAACTCTACAAGTTGAGATCCCAGTTTATCTCTCATCTCGTACACATATTCCTCTAAAGCATTCTTGGCATCGGCTCGCTGCTTCTCCAGTTTGTCTTGCATTATCATCTGGTTCTGAAAGACAACAATAAAGTGATTCAGCAACGAAGTTGAAAGCAGTTTTCTACATTGTATTATTATTCAATCTATGGTGGACAAAAACTACTCCGAAATTAACCACAAACATTGCTTTATGGGGCACCTCCAGATGCCTACAGCAGGTGGAAGGTTAATAAGTTAATGAATACATAAAATGTTTCCCACTGAAAATTCCTTGGTCAGTGTGTTTTATGCCAAAACCTGTCCAGCATGGGACATGTGGGAAAAGCGCATTGACAATGAAACAACAGTGAAAGACTTCTTCGCACACCAGTGTCAATCAACGAGATGGATTCAGTAGTAATCTTATCGACAAACCCACCTCCTTTTCTATGAGTAGATTCAGTTCTTCCTTGGTCATCTGGGGTACTTTAGATTGCACAGGTAACTCTACAGTCCTGGTCGTCTTCTTGGGCTTCTTGGCGGGCTTATCTTTCTTCTCATCGCCTTCCTGGAAACACAACCTGTCACTGAATTGTCTCGTAAACAGAACCGTCACTTAATGGTCTCGTAAACAGAGCCGTCACTGAATTGTCTCGCAAACAGAACTGTCACTTAATTGTCTCATGAACAGAACTGTCACTAAATGTCTCGTAAACAGAACCGTCACTTAATTGTCTCTCTTAAACATAACTGTCACTAAATTGTCTTGTAAATAGAACCGTTACTGAATTGTATCATAAACAGTTTAAAAATGGGGATTTCCCTGCATTGTTTTAATGATGTACGCAAGCTGATTAATCATAACAAATGAAGTGTTCGAGCCAGTGATTATGTAGTTTAACGTCGCTGCAGGAATCTATCACCCATTTGCGACAGTAATATTAACTGAAGGGATACAAATGCATAGTAATTCAAGCAAGTTCAAATATTCAAGTATGTGACCACACAATCGGGACACATTAAATTATAACGATTTTAACATTGGGAATTGATTTAACGTCTCATGCACAGGACACTGTACTTACAGCAGGTTTCTCGTCAGAGGAAGGTGTAGTTGGCAACTCATCGGGAGAATTCTCTGCGTTGTTCTCTGTCGACGGCGTGGCGTCGTCAGTTTCCATGGGTGTTTCTTCGCTTGCCGTTTGTACGGGCTCTTTGTTCTCGTCTTCAACTGTCGAATTACTCTCTCCGTTTTTCTTCTCCTCGTTGACACCATCCATCTGCTCACCGGCTTCCTCGTCCACGAGCTTCTCGACTAGTGTGGCTTGAGAAATCTTGAATATACCGTTACTGTCTATTCTTACTTTCACTTTCACTTTGGAACTGTCGCCGTTAGCTTGAGGTACAACCTTGTCAATTGTGAATGTCCCTGGAAGAAGAAAACATCTTTTTATCAAGTTGAAATACAATTCTTGGGTATCATTTTGTTGTTAAGGTCTTGAGGGTAAACACAATCAGTTTTCTTCTTTCCACAATGTATTAGGAAAGGAACTGCATGGTGCCTCTACAATATCGATTGAAGTTGTACATTTGGATGGGAGTGCTATAAAAGGTAGCAAGGCACAAATGCACGAGATGGGGAGGGGAAGAGAGAAGGCGGCATATTTAACTAACTACTTGACAATTATTAAATTGGTCTACTCTAGAATTCGGGTGAATATAAATTATACGAGTTAAAGCAAAGGTACATAATGAAGCCTCAGAGAATTTTGCATTGTACATAGCTCAAATTCAACAAGATCGTATTAACATCTAAATCCGACGTACCTATCTCTGGCGTGTTGAATGGAATATTGTTTGGATATGTATATCTCGCACTCAATGTGAACGGCTCTTTTCTGTAGAATGTGAGCATCTTGGAAAATGGAGATGCGTGGTTCTCGGGAAAAACTTCTAAAGAGCTAGAAAACAGAAAAATAGGAAATATAATAAGCAACATAAATTATGTCCACAGCTCCAACGCCGTTGCACTGACTATACAATCTAATCTACATGTCAAGTGCTAGTCTACTGTAACCTAAAGTCAGCTTAGAGGCAAGGCCTTACAAAAGAGGTGATGGACATATAAACAATACGTACCTGTCCTCGTCTATAGTTCCTTCCCACCGCAGTGTGATGGGGTATGGTTGGGCGTTGGTTATATGGAAATCACGAACACGGAACGTTGGGGACAAAATGGCGCACTGTGGAAACAAACAGTAAATACACACATCAAGCCCTGAGAATATGAAACATTACTGAGCACAAACTCAAATTCGGCTCAAGGTTTAGTTCACAAATCTCAATATCAAATTTGAGCTAAAGCATTGAATCATACTCAAAAAGTTTCGTAATCTCGGGGCCAGATCTTTTATTTGATTTATTAACTGAGGATGGAGTGGAGTTAAGCAAGCTCTTTACCTGTAAAGCACAGCCGCGAGCTGTGGCCTCGTCGGAGTTGAGGGTGGTACTAGCCTCCTTCCCAAACACTGTCTTCACCAGTTTCTTGAATGCAGGGACGCGACTAGAACCACCGACAACTTCCACCGAGTAGATGTCGCTGGTTTTCCATTCTGAACAAAAAACAAGAATTAAAGATTAATAAAAAAATAAAATTAAAATAAATTTCCATAAAATTCTGGTTGCACAACAATTTTGAATACTTGTATTGAATTGTAATAAGGAATTGCTAAAAATTCCTTTCTTTACATCACTTATAAATAAGATTTTTCAGTGATCAGAGCCGTCAGAACATCTTGAGGGACACGAGCTTCCCACCACGACGTCACCACGGACAGGTCACACGAGGTCACTCAGACACCCAGGAGAACCCTGGGATACAGAGGTCTCCAATGTTCCCCACACCTTGCGGATTTCCATGGCAACAGTCGCGAGATCTCAGAGAATGGATTAACGCTATCATCACGTCACTGAGCTGTTTCTACTAATGCTGATATTTATTTCCCACTGAATATTGACAAATTAGCTATCAGTGCTACCTACATTTTCAACAGAGAATAAAAATCCTGTTAAAATAGTTAATAATCAGATACGGTAACTATGAAATATATTGACATCAAAATCATAGTATTCTTTATTTCTTAATCTTGAACTTAGATACTCTTCAATTTTACAAAATGTAAGAACATAAATAAAATGTTTGTTGCCTTATTCAATATTTCACGATAAAAATAGAAAATTACTTACGAGACTTTTCCAAAATCTCTTCCAGTAAGGACTTGATTCTTTCAAGGAGGTCTGTAGCAAGCTCTTCAAATCTCTCCCTGAACACAACAAAATATATTCTACACTGTTCAAGTACATCACACCGTTCCAATATATTTCCATTCACATCTTAAAAGCACCTATATTTCCATTATATCATTGCTGTCAAATTGATGTATGTACATGTATATGAAAGATTGGGATGTTCACTAGCTGAACATATTTGGATTATTTAAACTTTTAAATCAGAATATTGAATTATCGAGAATATGGACAGAGAATAATTGTTTTCCAGCTATCTACTGACCTCATAGCTACCCAGTGATCTCGAGTCTACCCACTGATCTATGGCTACTTATTGATCTCAGTATCCACTGACGTTGGGTCTACCCACTGACCTCGAGTCTACCCACTGGTCTGATGGCTACCCACTGCTCATGGTTGCCCAGTGATCTCAGTCTCCACTGCCCCTTGGGTCTACCCATGGACCTCATGGTTACCCACTGATCTCAGGTCTACACACTAACCTCCGGGCGTCTCAACTGACCTGTCCATCTTGGAGTGGAGGTCCCAGTCGTCCACCAGACACTCGATGTTGATGGGGATGTTCTGAGTGTTGGCACTCATCAGCTTCTTCAGCTTCTCGCACTCCTGCAGCAGGCGGGTGTACGCCTTGGGCTTGGTCTCCACGTCAGTCCTGTGCTTCTTGTTGAACTCGGCCGCGAACACCTTCATCAGCAGCTGGTCAAAGTCGCGTCCTCCTAGCGCTGCATTGGCAGCTGTTGCGACCACCTGAACATCGGCACAACATTTTCAAAATTACATGGCAAAATAAATTTAAAATAATTATGATTTTTTTTTTTAACAAAATAAACAAAACATAAGAACATTATCAAACATTGTGGAAAATGTCCTATTACTATTTCAAGGGTAATGTATTTGATGTCCAATAAATCTTCAAAATTTAATACAGTGCACCCTCGATATAACACAGTTCGATACACAGCTGATTCGGATATAAGGCGGGGTCAGACGTGGATCCCATATTTATTTTTGTTATTTCCCTGTACTATCGTATAAGGTCGGTACTATAACACAGGGGCTATGTCATGGACCCCAATTTCAGCGTTATATCAAGGGGACACTGCATGTCAATATTTCTACCCTATCTGTGGCCAATCAGATTTGGTAATATAATAATAATAAAAGGGTTTTCTGTAGCGCAAACAATCCACACCACCAAAGGGGCATGCTCCAAGGGTTTGAAAAACCGAAAGTGAGTATAATAAAAGTCAAGTGCCTAAACAAGTATTTTAACTTGAACACAGGAAGACTTGGTGAAGATTTCACTGATAGTGACGTATAGGATAAAACATGGATCAGAGGGTTTGGTCGAAAATGTAAACACGAGGTTTTCCCGAAACCGAGTGTTTACATTTTCGAC
>JAULBP010095904.1:0-11493 GCA_032355345.1 Lepetodrilus pustulosus
GATGAAGAACTAAGATTGTTCAGGTTGTTGAAATTGAATTTTGCCTACCATACAGCGGTAGAAAGGTTTTTGGAAGTGCAAACATGATTATATGTATGTCAAGTGAATGTACTTCGTACTTGTAGCTAAGAAATAGTAAATATCTGTGAGTGTATGCCTTTAAAATATATTATTCATGTTATTTTATAAAAATGCAATTGTTACTCGGTATAGTATTACGATAATCATGATATATTAGTGTGTGTGTGTGGGCGTGCGTGCGTGTGTGTGTGCATTTGATCATAATCGTTATTTTGTGTGTGTATCTGATCGTAATCGCTATTGTGTTTGTGTGTGTGTGTGTGTGTGTGTGTTTGTTTGTATGTGTGTCTGTGGTGTGTGCGTGTGTGTGTGTATGTGTGTGTGTATGTGTGTGTGTGTGTGTGTGTGTGAGTGTTTGATCATAATCACAATTTTGTGTGTGTACTTAATCGTAATCGCTAAACATGCCTATGTATTTCTAGGGCAAGGGCACGGTTGTGACCTACTTTCTTCAGGGCAAGACAGGATTTCATCGGGACTTACCATCACTGGATTTGGCAGCCCCTATCTCGGAACATACCTTTAAATGATGGGCTGTCTGCCGGTGTACTGACTTAATATGGACTCTACTGGTGTACCGACGTAGGAATGACTCTCTACTACTGATGTACCGACGTAAGGTGGCCTGTCAACATGCTAGTGTTCCACCAACGCAAAGTCCAACACTACAGTTGTGTTTGTTGGATCACGAAGAATGGCCGAGTTCTACTTTGCCATTGACACTCCACCAATGGAGCAATGATGAACACACCACGAACTGCCTCAACGCCATGGGGAGTATCTGCACCATCGTGCCATAACTATGTGCTTTCGCATACGAGTGAGAAAGAACTGAGCATTTCTCTTCTTCCCATCCACCTTATTGGAATAATGCTTCCATAGGAATATTTTGCATCATCGCGCTGTTAGAATACTCGAGACTATCGTCCATGTCCATACACGTCTCCCGTCCATAGTGACGACTTATTACCTCACCGTGGTTGTACTCGGCACTATGACGTTGTGTTGGTGTGACGGCATGTATACCCATGTTATGTAGTGTTAACCGCACCAAACAGACAGCGGCACGAACGAGACCTTCGTCTTACCACTGGTTCCAGCTCTACGATGCAATAGCGACATTTACACTGATGAATGATACTAGACAGGAGGCGATCGTAGCAATAATACATTGGTCGCTAACTTCTCAGGGTTTCACTGGTTTATTGAATTTTGCGATTGCGGGTCTTTCAGGGGGAGTTGGAATTTAGACTTTGGGGTTGGATGGTACAGTGGGATGGTGTGGTTTTTGTGTCGTTCGCTACTCTATTTCAATACGGAGGCGTGTTATTTTTTATCATGCGAAATCCGCAAAGTTAATACCCACGAGTCACGGACCTTACAAGCAATGGATGACACGTTACCTAGCAACCATTCAGAGCTTCACCTTATCCTTCTCCAGATGCTGAACTGGATTCCGTTTAGAGTATGCTGGCCAAGCGGAAGAGATTCGAACGCGAACATTCGGGTTAATAGGTACCAAAAACATACTAATACTTATATATAGTTTGACTAGAAACCAATAGTAAAAGTAATAAGAAGATGTTATTTCAAAGTCATCACATGTAGAAATCCTATTATACATTTTTGCAAGTCTGGCGTTCTCTACTAACCAACAGCTAGTTTTGATATAGTAATGCTATAGAACAAAGCCATCTGTCTTTTAATAATATTATATTCCAACAACGGATCATGTAAACAATTAAAGGACTCATTATATAACAATATATGACACATAATTAATCTCATCGGCACTAAGATACTGTTATAGTTTGAAAACACTCATAGATCAACGTATCGATTAATGTAACCTGCCACGCCACATGTTAAGGTTGAAGATAACATTACCATAATTACGTTTTTTTCCTACAGAAGTGAGCTGGGCTTTCAAGTCGAGTCAGTGTCTCTACGGGGGTGTTCGTTTCATCACTCGACCAACCATAGGGTCGAGGCCAATAGCCAATAGAATACCTCAAGCTTGACTCAGAGACCTTTCATGACCTCTCTGGGCCAAGCACGAGCTATTCTATTGGCTATTTCCATCATCCTAGGGTTTGTCGAGTGATGAAACGAATACACTCTACAGTATTACCTCTAACTTATTTTCATGTCCATTTGTAGCGACATGTTTTACGAATGGTTGTACAAATCTGTCCATTGGTCGCAAGGTAAAGTGATCGTTTTATGACCGTTGCAATGTTGGTATATACTCACGAGTATTCATACAATTACCCGAATTTTTACTTGAGATTATACACATATTATACAAAACATGATATTGTCACATTTGTCTTTATATCAGTGGTGTACGTACGGTGCACACGTTAGATATAATAGGGAATTATATCATCACCAACTACCAACATTGTTTTACATGTACAACATACATACTGGACCTAACTGAAAACATACGATTACCAATATCAACGATGCTTTCCATGTAAAAGATGTATATTGTACTTAACTGAAAGTACACGATTACCAAATATCAATATTGCTTTACATGTAACACATATGTCTACATATCGGACCTAACTGGAAATATATAAATACGATTACCAAACTTAATACATGCATCACCATTGCTTTACATGTAAAACATCATATTTGACCTAACTGAAAGTATACGATTACCAAATATCAATATTGTTTTACATGTAGAACGTACATATTGGACCCTAACTGAAAGTATACGATTACAAAATACCAACCTTACATTACATGCACAACATACACAGTGGACCTAACTGAAAGTATACGATTACCAAGTATCAAAATTGCTTTACATGCACAACATGCCGGTAGTCCTATATATTGGACCTAACTGAAAACGTACGAGTACCAACATTAATATCAATATTGCGTTACATGTAAAACATCATATTTTACCTAACTGAAAATATGCGATTACCAAAATTCATTATTGCTTTAACTGCACTACATACATATTGGATCTAATTAATAACTTACGATTACCAAATATCAACATTGTATTACATACACAACCTATATATATATTGGATCTAAATGAAAGTACACGATTATAAATTATCAACATTGATTTACATATAGAAATACATTGGACCTAGCTGAAAGTAAACGATTACACAATACCAACATGGTATTATTATTTGAACATGTATGCACCACAACGATGTGAGAAACAGTGTTTATGTTATATGGATCACCACAAAAGCCTGAAACGAATGTTCAATAACCACTGACTATAATTATTAAAAGTGTGCTATTTAGGGATTATGTATAGAATGCACTCGTGCATTGTACATCGATCACAACATTTTGGCGATTAAATGACATCCAGGTTCAACATATGTTCATGACAAGTTTGTTATCATCATGTTATCAGAGTACTAATGAAAGGCGTATACATATTCAACCAGTGTTATGTGTTGGAATTGAAGGAATAGAATATGAAAATGGAATTTTAAATGTGGGAATTACATCGCTTTTAAAATGTTTGTATACATACTACATACTTACCTGTGTGAAGTATTGGCTGTGACGTAAAGAAAGGGATGACAACTATATTTCAATGGCATTATTATATATTATGGGAATTATCACTACACAATTTCTATGTCGCACAGATTACACCGATTTTACGTTTGGGGTGACGATGACACTACTTCGTGACTTCATTCTGTTCTTCACAAGAACATTGTTTGACATAATTGTACAATATTTAACTATCTGTAAAACACCATCTAGCATGAATACCTATAAGTACCAATGAAATAGTCTGAACAGATCTTGATATATATTCACATTGCTGACAGGTAACTTACTACATTCTGTAAATTAACTATCTTGCATTGCCAAATTAGTATTTATATAATGTGTATATTATACATGTATTATTATCCCACGGTGGGTTGTTCTAAGAGAATAAACCCCTGAAACTCTGAACTCTGAAGATGACTAACGATGATTGTCATCAGAACCACCATAAATGACTCCTCTTCAAGAGTGGCTGTTTCCGATGAAAAGTAGTAAGGATACCGAGTGCAATATGCCAATTATTTTATTTAGTACATTTTATATAATTGTTAAATGTTTTGAATAAACGTCTTTGGCGGTTGTCTTCTACTATTGTGTTATTAAGTTTGAAGAAGAACGTAATTACACGAGAGGATGACAGCATACCAGTGCTTTGTTGTATTGGGGGTTCAGAGTCGCTTTCAAGAACCTTTCACTAATATCACGACTTGTCAGTTTAGGGCAGTAGGAAACTCGCAACAACCTGCGATCACTGGCTGGTACTGACAGACCGAGGATGATATCTGTATTGCCACTCTACAGACAGCGCATCATATCAATATTGCGTTAGAAAGGTAACTTTCGCGAACATTGATGCCGGGTCCCCCGGGGCGGGATTTGTACTCGAGACCTTTGTCTCGGAACCTACGAGTTCTACATTGGGCATGATGAGCTGGGTGAGATCTCATACAGCAATATTGGCAGCGCATTAGGATTATGTGGGTATCCAGAAGGATGAGATGGCAATGTAAGGCTAATCTTATAGCGCCTAGAACATGACGGATTGAGTTTCCTATTACTCGCCAGAGAGTTGAGAAACAATGTGAGTGTACACTGATTTATTGGTCTCAATGTAACGTTATCAGTCAGATTTCGCGTGTGGGTCTCTGCACATTGATCGTGGATCAATACCATTGTTTTAGTTTAAGCATATTTTATTCAAGACGAAATGGATATGTTACAAGTTATTATAACTTAAATGAAAACCGCTCCAAGAGAAGGGAAGGAAACGATGGGGAGAGGAGAAAGAAAGATTAGTAAGAGTTGCATCCACACTTTCCGCGGTGTATCGGTCACCCCTCTTCCGGTCTCGTTGCCATGGTTTCTTTTGTTCGAAGTGTACTTCATTGTAAAAGTTACATCCACACTTTCCGAGGTGCATCGGTCATTATTTACATAAGAGTATTAACAAATACCATATAGGCAGATTTGTATTATTTATATTAGTAGTAGTAATAGCAGTACTAGTAGTACTAGTAGTAGTAGTAGTAGTAGTAGTAGCAGCAGCAGCAGTAGTAGTAGTAGTGATGGTCGTGGTGGTGATAGTAGTAGTAGTAGTAATAATAGTAGTAATAGTAGTAGTAGCAGCAGCAGCAGCAGTAGTAGTTGTTGTATTAGTAGTAGTGGTAGCTGTAGTAGTAGTATTAGTGGTAGTAGTAGTAGTAGTAGTAGTAGTAGTATTAGTGGTAGTAGTAGTAGTGGTAGTAATAGTAGTAGTAGTAATTGTAGTTGTAGTAGTAGCAGTAGTAGTAGTAGTAGTGGTGGTGGTAGTAGTAGTAGTAGTAGTAGTGGTAGTAGTAGTGGTGGTGGTAGTAGTAGTGATAGTAGTAGTAGTAATAGTAGTAGTAGTGGTGATGGTAGTAGTAGTGGTGGTGGTGGTAGCAGCAGTATTATTATTATTAGCAGTAGACCCGCTCAAAACCAAAATTATGTCACTCATATGATACGAAATGGAAACTCGGTTAGTATCCTATATATGTATTTTAGTGAAATCAGTATGAGTATGTATGGAATTAACCAGCGTGCCATAGTTTGAAGTCATGACTGCTCATTGCCAATAAGTTTTCACTGCAAGTGACTTCGTACTTTTAAGTTTCTAACTCACTTATACATACGCATGCATGTTCTAGAATTGAACAGTAAAGATGGAGGATTATTTCATGATGACCTTCGGGCATGGAGCCAGAGGTTCTCTCTAACGTAACTAACACTCGGACATGCTGCTGTAGAGGACTCAGTTGACTCATCCTTCACGCTAGGCATGTCTTTCTTCTTCTCTGACCAGGATAAAGAAGCACTTGTTACAGGGGTTTATTTAGTCTGAGTACGGATATAGCAGATTACGAAAGTGTCATATCGATTTATCACAACAAGTTCGGCTCAGAAAGATATCTAGAAGCGAGTTTTGGCTTAGATTGAAAGACGATTGATATTTCTTGTTGTTTTAATAAAGTACTTGTAAAATGTCATCCAGAACAAATACACTAGATACGAGTACATTTAGGTAAACCAAGTCATTCAAATTAATCTTTAAATAGCATGACCAATGCTATGGAAACTCCTTCCTCGGGGACACGTGGACTATATTTATAGCATTGGTGTAATTGTGTCGTGTCCATTCTACACATTGGCCACTTCTCATTATGACGCGCTCATTCCAGTGCAGCCGAACTGAAGTGAATTCAATTGAACATGATCACTCTCCAGTCTTGAGAGGTGACTTATAGGACGGATACAATTACAATACAACAAATTAAATATATTTTCACACACACACACACTGCCAGAACAGAACAGAACAGAACAGAACCTTTCTTTACATTCAGGCAGAGTGAATTACACATAATAACAAAATCGAACATGACAATTGCGGAACGGGATTTCCTAGGAGAATTTTCGTTTCAAAGAATTAATGACAATAGTAAAGAATACATTGAGATTTAATACACCTATTTTCTTGCACCTAAAAAGAGAACGTAAGAATACATAGGTAGCACGAGAGGATATACGTATTTCTTTCGTATGAAAAACGTGGACATTTAAAAATGTAATGGTAGTCGTCACCAATATAATTTAACTGACAGAGGTATGTATGTTGTGTTATTCCATATTCCCGTTTCTAGTAAAAATAAATTGTGTGTACCGATTCATAGCATCAAACAAATATAACTGATATGGTATTGGCAGGCTGAAAGTTCTACCTTTACATAATATAATACAAGTACGTGACTTCAGTGTTTTGTTCACATAATATGCTCTTAAAGGCATACAACCACATATTTTAATGAGCGTGTGGCAATAGATGAGAAATAATTGCAAACTACATTCATTAGTATATTATGTATCTATAGGCACAATACTAGATTAATTCAGTAATATACGTATTAGTGTATTGCTATTAGATAATATGTCATCGCAATGTTACAGGAAAGTTCATATTATTTGTTGTACGAGTTGTGTGGATACTAGTATTTATATTGTTCTCCCTCAAATACATATTGCTTCTAAATTACATGTAATTTAGTTCCAGCAATTGCATATACATGTATAGCTATAGCAGGTTCCGTGTATACCAACATAAGTATTATGTATACAGTATATATTTGAACGACAGAGAGACACCTATATACAGTAAGTATATGAGTTACTTTGTTCGATCATTATAGAATGTAAAGTCTCTTCAATTCATTCAAGAAATACGCACCATTTCAGAATATACAAGACTCCAAGCTAACTACTTTTATTTTTAACATGCTGTTCACAAGCATAATCTAATTTCCACGTTTAGGTTTTATTATTCAGCTTGCATCCATTATTATAAATTTATGTGGAGATGACTTTTTTTTCAATTGTCATCTTTGGTTATATTATTCAGCTTGGGATTATTACTATAAGTCTCCTACGTATGTGGAGATGGCTTGGAAATTTATTTCTTCAAATGTCATCTTTGTGTTTGTAATTTCCTGTTTTCTGGTGGGAGGTAGCTTCTGTATTGAATTCAGTTTGGGTTTAGTCTTTTCTGGACACCGCGTACACGTATTTTAGAATGGCTTGGACTTTTGACTGTGTAAAGACACATTGTTTTAGACTTTCAATTTGTTAGCTTTCTAACTTAGCTTAGGCCCACTACGTCAGTTTTCTTTTGTCTTTTTCTTTCCATGTCAATGTCATTGAGAATTTGCTTCCTGTCATCTGTGTATTGACGGATATAGCTCCCGTGGTCTTCTGATTGCAAAGCTTTTAGAATTGCGTTCCTATTATCTGTTGTAATTAGCGTCCCCGATATTTGACTTATTCCTTGTTGTCATGACCAAGCGCGCTTTTCACTTGAACTCTTGACAGTTCAAGACACGTTGTTTGACTTTCGCTTTGGTGGTGTTAATGTTCTCATCATTCAGCTTAGGTCTATTATATATTCTTTGTGGCCTTGCATGGTGAACATAGCTTCCTGTTAAAGGCATACAAGCATACACCTCAATAAACACGTCGCACTATATTGAGTAATGCAAACTACATTCATTCAATTCAATTCAATTCGTTTATTAGTATTAAGGCCATTGGCCAATACACAAGCACACATATATAAATATATAAATACAATTATACATAAGGTCATACATAAGCATTTTCAGAAATTTTATAAGTGATATTATTTTATACATTTTCTTTTAATTTAAATACATTATGAATATACAATTGCAACTGTTTAACAATACATATAAAGGCACAATATCACAGATATGTATGGTTGTATTGGACTAGGACAACTGCAAGATACATATATATAACCATGTTTGTACTTCCAAGAACCTTTCCACTCTGTATGGTAGACACAATTCAACTGCAACACATAAGTGTATGAATCGAGGGTATTAACTAGCGGTCGTCATCCTGTATTTCTATGTGATTCATTATATTAATGCAAAGGGGCATAACTCTACTACGCTTTCCTGGAATTCAAGTGATATACGACGATATCTTAGAATTCTTTCACATATCAGGTGATAATTCAAAGTCAAGATACTTATTTGTCCGTAGCATTAACTATCGGTTGTTGGGGAATAAGTGCATCAGTAAATAACAACTGTTGCATGGACAAATCAAGCGTAAGTATTCTCAGATAGTTTATATTTAAATGATAGATATTTTAAAATCAACGATTGGGTATAATTATGTCTATGTATGATGTATAACCGTATGCCAACTTACAACGCCAAATTTATACTAGAATCTGTCTATAATGAAACCGAGATGTATTCTGTCAGCCATTTTGAAAATGGTTGCCACTTAAGGTCAATGAGGAAATCTGCGATGGCGCTGTATTTTACATATATCTTGGTCTTATTCATCTCCCCGAGGGAAGGGTAAAACTTCGCTGACTCCGTTATTACACCTTCCCAGCATTGACTCCATGTATCCGGTAGGCAGCTCCGTTATTACACCTTCCCAGCATTGACTCCATGTATCCGGTAGGCAGATTAATTCCATGGTGGCAGAAAGAATTGTCTCCCCGTTTGTAGAATTGTACACTAACCAATTAAAACGTGTCTTGTAACCTGTACAAAGCTAGGGAACCCGTGTTGTACGAGTCAGTCGAGTGAGTTAGGTCACGTTGACCTAGGCAAGATGACCTTTGACAGTAGATTCAATTTAGCAAGACACAAATGTGCCTATGACTTGAAAGCCCGTCTCCCGGTTGCGGATTTTAACATTTGTGAGAGTTGAGTGCCAACATGAAACTCGTTGAGAATATTTGCCCTCATTCCTGGGTTGATAACATTCTGCACGCGAGAGTGACTGACAAAGTAGGTGGAGCTATACATGTAGGTGGAGGGTATAACGTGCCAGGGAGATTCTGATTAAACTATGTTGCCGACACATAGCGTTTGAAGTTTTTGTGCCAGGGATATGCGACCTTTGCAGGCAAGGGACCGTACAAGTCTGTCGAGTTAGGTAACGTGGCCTACATAAGATGGGTCTTACTCATCCTCGCACCACAGAGGTACTTATTACGTTCTCACTTATATAGTACCCCTGACACACATCTAGGGGAAAACTCGGGCAAACAATCTATATGAGCTATAAACATAACATCGATTTCATCGGGAAATGTTTTTTATTTCCTGGCTGTTTGCGAAAGTTTTCCCTTAGATGCGTGCCAGTGGTAGTGCTAACGTAATCATTACCTATGGGGTGCGAGGATGGGTCTTACTCTATACCAATTTTCTTGCTTTTATCATTAAGTAAACAAGTCAGTCATATACTGCACACCTTCACAGGACAATTCAGTATGTTTTTTGAGTAAGTCTTTTTTTTCTACACAAAGGGAAGGTAGATCGCGATTAAACCCCGCCTTGCCTTGAAGAAAATATGTTTCAATGGCTCCTTTACCCTGGAAATCAATAGAGCATGAATGAATCGTTTGATGTAATATTGCAAACATATACTAAAAATAATACGAACCTAGTCTAAATTTCCTATTACTAAATTTGTGATACGAACTTGCAGGCGATGTAAAGGTTTTCTAGTATTCCTCGAATAATACACACTAGACATGACCACTCACTCACGTGGCTATGAATTAACTCCTGACAGTTTAGACATACAGTGCAATGATAATAAAGTGAGTATTTAAATCTACTCGACAAAGATTGAACTGATAATAACAGAGAATCTAGTCCAAGCTGCTGTAAAATAATGCTTAACGGTATACCATCACACATTGAGCGCGTAGCACTATATTTGAGTAAAGAAGGACAACTACATCAATGTGTGATATTTGTCATCAATTATATACATCAAGTATCGCCAAAATCACTTTCTTCGATCTCCATTAGGAGGAATTCGATCTAGTAGTTAAATGTACCACAGGGAAGATAATTAGATCTATGTTCCTTTTATTCATATGATATGGAATATTTGATAACTATCGAGTGTTGAGGAATAACTACATCAGTAAGCAATAACGTTTCGGTGGAAAAATATGTAATCGCAGATAGAAATTCGTTTGCTCATTATATAGGTCAACCATCTGTGGTAATATGCTTTTAATGGTAAAACTGGCGAACATGTCTGTTTTGAATGTTTATTACTTTAGTATCTATTAGTATCTGTTTTAATATTAGATGTGACTAAACTTACCTTCATTGTGACCTCTCCTCTTTTCATTAGATGAAAATCGCCAAATTCATCAAGGAGCTCTTTGCATTCTGGACTTACATGTACGCGGGATGCTGTCGATAAGAGTCAAGATACACATTCGTACACATCTATTATTTCAGAAATAAATTGGTATGTCCATTAGTATAAATAAAGTAGTGTTCAATAGGCAGACCATCAAGTTGAAAGCATATTGTATACATAATACATTGTTTAGCAAATTATTAGAAAATAACCCACGAGATAGGAGTGATTACGGAAATTACATCGTACATTAAAATATGCCATATAACTGTACAGTGTACGATGTATAGGCTTGTAACTCCTTTCCCCTGAGAGAGTTTGTAAATGAAAGAAAGGTATTCCCACTTCAATATAGTCACTTACCAGATAAATAACTTTTATTTTATTTTACTTATTGATATATGATAGACAATGCATGTATATAGTTTCCGTCTAGATGTGTGTCAGAATGTACGGCAAGGAATGTGAACGGAATAAGTACCCCGTGGGTGCGAGGATGATAGTACATGTATATACTATACTGGTTACGGGCCTATTATCGCCTGAAATATGAACATTTTCTGCGATTCCTCGCGTACTATTATCAGTAACTTTCTCATACTTGCCATGAACCATGTTTAGATATATCTGGAT
>JAULBP010095915.1:0-33200 GCA_032355345.1 Lepetodrilus pustulosus
GAACTGGAACTGGAACTGGAACTGGAACTGTAACTGGAACTGGAACTGGAACTGGAACTGGTACTGATACTGGAACTTGTACTGATACTGGTACTGATACTGGAACTGGTACTGATACTGGAACTGGAACTGATACTGGAACTGGAACTGATACTGGAACTGGAACTGATACTGGAACTGGAACTGATACTGATACTGCTACAGACACCGGTACTGACGATAATAATGTACTTGGAGAAGCTGGAAGCCCCCCTATTGAGACCGGTCTTGTGGGTTCCGGGACAGGTAGCTTCGACGGCTTGCTTCTATTCCTCGCGGGTGCCGCAACCTGGTATCGTCGTAAATATTCAACAAGGAGTTAGTTATGTCCCCAAGCAGACGATATAAGCAGCGGTCAAGAAAACATACCCGCCTTAAGTACGCCGCAACTGCGGTCGGCTCCACATCTATTTTAATCTTTGGTCTCGCGACAGTAGGAGCAGAGGACTCGCCCTCTGACCGCAATTTTGCCAACCGCTGGTATTTAGGGGCCGGACCTCAGCTTAGCTGGTTAAAACCCCGAACATCCGATACCGGATTTAATGTAGATGACAATACCAGCGGCGGTGGTCAGATCTTTTTAGGTCTTGATCTTTTCCCTCGATTGAGTATCGAAGGCTATTATGCCGACCAGGGAGACGCTGGCATTGGCAGAGACAACGATAACACTCATGTAGGCGATATAAGCTACAAGCAATACGGCCTCAGTGCCATTGCATATCTATTCAATTCCCGGTCTGGCAATGATTACAGCAGTGGGTACGATGATGAAGGTGCCTACCGGCATGAAGGCTGGTCTGCCTTTGGCCGCGTTGGCTTCGGTGGAATGAAAAATAATGCGACATCTAACCTCAATCAACAGCGCCTAGAAAATACAGCTCTCGTACTGGGCGGGGGTGTTGAATACGGTTGGGAGAATGGCTTTGCCGCCCGAGCAGAGTTCACTTCCTACGACAAAGACTCCAAAATGGTGGGAATCAGCTTGCTCAAACGATTTGGTGAACCTTCTCCCTATGCAGTGGCCGTACCCGCAGCGGCTGCAGTTGTCGCAGCCACAACACCGAAATCAGCACCAGCAATGGCAACATTAGACGCAAAAAATATTCAGTTTGCGTTTAACAAATCTGACCTCGATCAGGGAGCTACTCTGCAGTTAGACAAACTCGCCAACGAACTAAAATCCAAACCAGACCTGAAGCTGAGTATCGAGGGACATGCTTGTGAAATAGGCACCGTTGACTATAACCAGCGTTTATCTGAACGCCGCGCAAAAAGTGTAACGAAATACCTAACCACCAAAGGCATTGGTTCTGGCCGCCTTCAATCAAAGGGCTTCGGCGAACTTAAGCCCATCGCTGATAATTCAACCGAAGAAGGACGAAAGCTCAACAGGCGCGTTGAATTCAAACCCCTTCAGTAATTAACAGCCAGGATACTAATGCGTCCTTATTATGCATGGCTAGAACACCATTAGTGACGCGGCTAAAATATAGCCCACAAGAAAGAAAAGCTGATCACGCCCTGACCACTTCGTATGCGTCAGGGCGATAGTTAGATCTTTCGTGCTCAAAGGCTTTGCCCTTCTGAGCACTTCCTCTTTTTACCTCAAATTAAACTGTTGGATAAATTGGCCTGTCATCGTTCACTGTCGAATATCACCTTGCTAAACAACCGTGTCGATCTCAAACTCTGGGGCATTCAGCAAATGCTTTTTTACCGTACATTGTTCCATCGCACGAATAACACCTGAACGATATTTTTCAGGAAAGCCGTTTGGTAAATGAAGGTGCAAAACCATACGCGTAATTATTTTTTTTGCGTCATCGCGTTCCCAATCCATTGATAAACTCATTCCTTCTGTAGAAATATCCCGCGACTGACAAAAGCCTACCGCAAAGATACCCGCGCACGTAGCAATTGACGCAAGGAACAAATCAAACGGCTCTGGTGCAGAGGCTTCTCCCCCCGCTTTGACCGACTGATCCGTTAAAATATTGAAATCACCAATTTTGGCATTAACTTTTTTCCCGCCGGGGAAACTGACTTGAATGGCTGCATTATTCACTGACTTTCTCCGTAAATTATGTCCGTCTAATTCTACTCTTTTTCCCTCGCCGTATCCGGTGTGAACACTGTGACCTGATTGCGACCATTCTCTTTCGAGTGATACAACGCCTGATCCGCTTGATCAATCAAATCAGCCAACGTTTCCACCTCAGGATTCATGACCGCAATGCCAAAACTTGAGGTAATGATCAAATCCGGCACACTAGGAACACCCTTTCCGGCCTCGGCTTCTATCCGACTACGAAAGCGCTCAGCAACCCTTTCAGCAATCTCCTGAGTCGCACCCGGAAGAACGACACAAAATTCCTCTCCGCCGTAACGCCCCACAATATCTGAAGCCCGCACCATATCTTTTAAAAAGCCCGTTACAACTTGAATAGCATCGTCACCCGCTGAGTGTCCATAGTCATCATTAATCCGCTTAAATTTATCGATATCGCACATCACACAGGCCAACGGTTTTTGACTTTCTTTATGATCATCAAAATACTGTCCCCCTCGTTCAAAAAATGCATGACGATTAAACAATCCCGTTAATTGGTCATAATGCGCCAATTGGTGCAGCTTTCTATTTTGTAACTGAATTTGGGATACTGCATCTAAGAGGTCAGTCACATCCTGCATACTCACCATGCAACCGCGCAGCTTGTCATACCCATCAAAAACAGGTGAGGCATTGACCCTTAGCTCTCGATCTCCATTAAACCCTTTGGGTATTTTGATACTTTGGCGAGCAACACTTTCTTTTGTTTTCAGCACTTGATCCCATGGGGTATCACCCTCGGAACCATCAAATCCCGCATTTAACCACGATAAGTTTTCAACAGATTGACCAATCGACACTTGTTCGGCATCCCGATGCAAACGTTTGAAGCTTTCATTCACCAGCATAATCCGCCCCCGAGTGTCGATAATCATGACGCTCTCAGCCAAGGTATCCAAAGCGGTACTGACACGATCAGGTACCACCTTAGTGGGGTCAAGATGTTGCAAGGCTCGCCGTAGGTAAAGATAGTAAAAGACCGACCCTCCTAAAATAAGGCTCAGTGGCAAAGCAATCGCAGGTTTTTTTAAGACTTCAACATAGGAACCATCCCCTTGGGCAAGAAAACTAATTTCCAAACTAGCCCACTGGCGATCCTCCATTAGCAAAGGCACCCGCACATGATTCAAAGTCGATTGATTCTCAGGGGGAGGCACCCAATATTTTGTATGAAAACCACTTTGTGCAATCAATTCTCCTGAGATATGCCGAATCGCAATAGAAAGAATATCGTCATCACGTTCCTGTACTGCATTCATCACCTGAAGCAGTTCTTTTTTATCCTCAATATGCAACAACGAACCCAATTGTAAAGCAAGATTAATACTGACTTTTTCTCGTAGATCGATCGTATTTTGTTCATCGTTGGGTACTACGCCCAGCCCCATATCCAGCGCCGTAAACATCAATAAAGTGAGTGTCACAAGCCCAAAGGTAATGCTGACGCTAGGACTCAGCTTCAGCATAGGGACAGAGATATTGCCAGAATTCATCATTAAATTAACGATCAAGAGGGGTCAAAAATTCAGCACCCTTTGAATCAACCCAGTGCATCAACAAATCTTCGCTATCAATATCGCTTCCATCCTCCTCCTCCTCATCATCATCGCCCGCAACCAGTACAGGAAGCGGGTCAACATTGCGCCAAGCAGGGTAAAAAAGCAGTGAAATAGCCATCAGCCCACCACTGCGTAGTAACCATAATATTGACCCAACGGTAAGACCTGTAGCGGCAGCCGTAAGCTTGGCTGTAGTCAATAGAGTTTCCTTCTGGGACACATCCGGGACATCAGGATTAATGGGCAGAATGAACGCACCCGTTTTAATTAAAGACGGATGGGTACCCAAAGACATATACCCCTGCCCGCTTTGGTTTTTGATATCCAGCGCATTTAAACGCCAAATATCATTAGAAACAACCGCATTAATCGCCTTAAACTCCGGAGGCATATGCAAAGTACCCATGTGCTCCTTAAGGATAGATCCTCGCGATTGCCCTTTCACCGACAGATTCGTTGACTGATTGGCCACATCCATGTCAAACAAACCATCCACCATGCCATATATCATCCCAGCTTCACCATCAACCGCTTCAACAACCTCTGGCTCAGGATCAGCCGGAGTCTCACCCGGCTCAACATTAGTCTCCGGCGTGTCAGGTGTATCCGTGTCTGGATCGCTTGGCGTATCCGTATCCGGTGGTGCCTGGTCATACACATCCTTGAGTAACACAAGAAAATCTCGCTGAACTGAGCTGCCATCGCTGGACAAGGCCTCCACCGTAATGGTCAGACTTGGGGCTTTCTCATAATCCAGCTCACCCGCCACCGTTATCACACCGGTAGTAGGATCAATGGAAAACAAGCCACCAGCATCATCAATTAATTGGTAAGTGACATAATCGGATTGATCCGCGTCCTGCCCCAACAGGGTGATGCCCACCGCCGCACCTATCTCGGCATCCTCGGCCACAGTATTCACCGCAACATTGATATCCGTGACCGGGCCGACATCAAACTCATCTACGTCGGTAACGGCGATGGTGTAAGTCTCGGTGCTACTACTGCCATCAGTGGAGGTAGCGGTAATGGAGATGTTATGTGAGGTCGCGGTCTCGGCATCCAATGCGGCGTTAACTGTAACCACACCGGTAGTCGCATCAATGGCGAACAAACCATCCGCATCATCGCTCAATGAATAGCTGACCGTAGCCGTGCCGTCCGGGTCGGTGGCCAAAGCCGTGAGTCCCAGCGTATCTCCTGTATTGGCATTTTCTGCCACTGAATTCACTGTGGCATCGCTGTCGCTGATCGCGCCGATGGGAGCTTCATTCATATCCGTAACATTGATCGTCACGCTCTCACTGACAAGGGTCGTGCCATCGGAGGCCTCAATGGTAAGTGTGTAACTGGTGAGTGTCTCGTAATCAATGGCCGAAGCATCCGTGACCGTAATAGTGCCACTGTTGTCGATGGTAAAAGCGCTACCGGTATTGCCGCCGGTGATCATGAAAGTCTTCGCTGTATCACCTGTGGTGACCACCGTACCCACCGCTGTACTGTCAACGGCATTCTCAGTCACCGTAAAGGCTTGTCCCGCCGTAATGGCCATGGCCTCATCGGTCACGTTGATCGTGACAGATGAGGCCGCCGAGGTGTTGATGCCATCGGAGACGGTCAGATTCAGGGTGTAGCTCGGGGTCGCATCAAAATCCAGATTACTATTATCTGCCACGCTGATCTCACCCGTACTGGCCTTGATCTTGAATACGCCATCGCCATTGCCTTCGGTAATCGTCCAGGCTGAAAGCGTGGTATCGGTATCGGCATCGGTCGCGAGAGCATTGCCAAGTGAGATGCCATTGGCGGCTAACTCGGCAACACTGAACGTTTGCGCCCCAGTGATCACGGGCGCGGTGTCATTCACATCGGTGACTGTGATCATCACGGTCTCACTAACAGGGGTCGTGCCATCGGAGGATTCAATCGTGAGTGTGTAACTGCTGAGGGCTTCGTAATCAATGGCCGAGGCATCGGCAACCGTGATGTTGCCGCTGTTGTCGATGGTAAAAGCACTACCGGTATTGCCGCCGGTGATCGTGAAGGTCTTCACTGTATCACCTGTGGTGACCACCGCACCCACCTCTGTACTATCAACGGTATCCTCAGTCACCGTGAACGCTTGCCCAGCCGTGATGGCCATGGCCTCATCGGTCACGTTGATCGTGACGGTCTCGACCACCGAAGTGTTGATGCCATCGGAGACGGTCAGGCTCAGAGTATAGTTGGGGGTAATAGCAAAATCTAAGTGGCTCTTATCGGCCACGGTGATCTCACCATTGGTGATATCAATGGCAAACACGCCATCGTCGTTACCATTGGTGATCGTCCAGTTTGAGAGTGTACCACTCGTATCCACATCGCTGGCGGCGACGCTACCCAACGAGAAGCCGTTATTTGCCAACTCGGAAACACTGAACGACTGAGATGCCGTAATCACCGGCGCAGTATCGTTGGTGTCGGTGACAGTGATGGCGAACGTTTGGACAGAGAAACTCGTATCAGCCGAGGTGGCTCGTACCGTGATGTTATGCGTGGTGGCTATCTCGTAATCCAGCGCACTGGCAATCGTCACAATACCCGTACCGGGATCAACAGCAAACAAGCCGCCAGCATCATCATCCAGACTGTACGTGATGGTGTTAGTCGTTGCATCGTTATCTGCGGCCGATGCGGTAATCCCCACAGCGGTATTCAGGGCAGCACTTTCCGCCACGGTATTACTCGTCAAATCGCTATCCGACACATCACCCACATCAAATTCATCCACATCAGTAACCGCGATGGTGTAAGTCTCGGTGCTGCTACTGCCATCGGTGGACGTTGCGGTAACGGTGACGCTATGTGAGATCGCGGTCTCGGTATCCAGCGCGGCATTAACCGTAACCATGCCGGTAGTGGCATCAATGGCGAACAGGCCATTCGCATCATTGCTTAATGTATAGCTGACCGTATCCGAGCCATCTGGGTCACTGGCCAAAGCCGTGAGTCCTAGCGTATCTCCTGTATTCGCATTTTCTGCCACCGAATTTGCTGTGGGATCACTGTCGGTTATTATCCCGATGGGAGCTTCGTTTACATCCATCACGGTAACGGTGATAGTCTGCGTCACACTATTCGTACCATCAGACACCTGTACATCGACCACATAATTATTATCAGTGTTCGCATCGCTCGGGGTTTCGTAATCCGGGGCTACATTAAAGCTCAAGTTCCCAGATCCATCGATGGTAAACTGGGTTTCATCGGCTCCGGTGCCGGCTATGGAATAGGTGAAGCTATCGCCGGGCAAGTCACTGTCAGTGACCGTGACTTGATGCACAGCAGTGCTATTCTCAACGACATTCGCCGTCGCCGGGCTGGTGATCACTGGCGCATTGTCATTGACGAGGTTTATAACGATATTGAAGGTATCTGTCGTCGTCGTTCCCGCGCCGTCATCCAGCGAGAAATCAAAATGATCCGCCGTGCTTTCACTGCCATCATGGACATAAACCAGACGATTATTTGCGATATCCTCCTGGGTAAAACTACTGATACTCGCCCCGGGACTCGTAGCTAACTCAAGTTGGCCGTACCCAGGAGGCGTGGTGACAGCGTAAACCAGTTGAGCGTCAGTATTATCAATATCGCTGGCAGACAGGTGACTGGTTCCAATAGCCGCATTCGTACCTTCGTTGAGTGTCAAGGCCGAATTGGTATCCAGAGATTCTTCGTCATTCATCGCCGTGACGTTTACATTGACTGTACCCAAATCAATGTTCGTGCCGCCGCCGGTGCCGGTATTGCCATTGTCATTGATTTCAAGGTTAATCGTGTCGGCATTGTTACCGTTGGTATGCTCGGTACCGTGCAAGTATTGAATGTTTGTTGTGGTGTTCAGATAGGTATTAAGGTCGGTTAGTGTTCCCGTCAGTATTAAAGCAGTGGGGGAACCGCCGAGCGTAATTCCTGTTCCAGTTGCAGCGGTGAGGTTGCCTCCGGTATTGGTGGTGAGTGTTAATGTCAGGGCACCGGAACCGGCATCGCTGTCCACAAGGTCGATAGTGGATAAATCTACATTACCTAACACATCTTCTGTGACGGTAATGTCAGTGGGTATTGAACCTGCATTGCTGGGCGCATCATTCACCGCTGTAATATTAACGACCGTACTGCCCGTCACTGAAAGCAAATTACCCGTCCCTTGCGCTCCGGTATTACCATCGTTAAAGATCCAATCGATTTGGACGGTGGCGGGTGGGTTTTCGCTACTATTGCTATAGGCGATAGATTGCAGGGTTTCGTTGACCCGAGCTTGGCTCGCATGGCTATTAAACCTTAATACGAATCTGCCCGCGCTGTTGCTCGTTACGGTTCCGATTGTGGTACTCGATAGGGTTAGGTTGCCACCTTCGGTCAGTGCTCCTAAATTTCCTGTTGCCGAAAACTTATCTTCTGCATTGGCGGATACCGCGCGCTCTAATGTCAGTGTTGCTCCATTAAAATTATCAGCCGCACTGAGTTCCGCATCAAAAACGTGGACATCGTTATCGAGGATGACAGCAGGGCCGCCTTCGGTGAAAGTAGGATTGCCATCAAGAGTATTGGCAGGATCAAACATCGTGTCTAAGCTACCATCGATGTTATAACGCGCCAGGGCAAAGTCAACATTCCCATCAACTTTAGAATACCCCGCCACCACTAACTTGCCATCGCTTTGTACGGTGATACCGTACGCAGTGTCACTGTCTCCGGCGATATCCGTGGTGACAATACCGTTGTTACCGAAGCTCGGATCCAGACTGCCATTCGGGTTGTAGCGCGTTAGAGCAAAGTTACTACTAGCACCGCTACCACTAAATCCTGCTACGACTAATTTACCATCGTTTTGTACGATGATGCTGTGTGCTTCATCGGGATTATTGCCTCCTGCAATACCCGTAGTAACAATACCGTCACCACCAAAACTCGTGTCCAAGCTGCCATCCACGTTATAGCGCATCAGAGCAAAGTCGTCGTTATTTGCAATGGCACGGCCTGTTCCCGCCACCACTAACTTGCCATCACTTTGTACAATGACGCTGCGTGCTTCGTCAGCACCTCCGGCAATATCCGTGGTGACAATTCCGTTGTTCCCAAAGCCTGTATCCAAACTACCATTCGGGTTATAACGTGTTAGCGTAAAATCTTTACTGCCCCCGCTGTACCCTGCTGCCACTAACTTGCCATCACTTTGCACGATGACACCATTTGCCTGGTCATTGGCTGTACTGATTGCCGTGGTGACGATACCACCACTTCCAAAGGTCGTATCCAAGCTACCATTCACGTTATAGCGTATTAGTGCAAAGTCATCGTCAGTATGGCCGCTGATACGACCCCGTCCCGCCACCACGAGTTTGCCATCGTTTTGCACCGTAAGGCTGGTAGCTTCATCAAGGCCACCTGCAATATCTGTGGTGACTATACCGTCACTATCAAAGCTCGTATCTAGGCTGCCATCCTGGTTATAGCGTATTAGAGCAAAGTCATGATTACCGCCGTTATCAACATGCCCTGCTACCACTAACTTGCCATCACTTTGTAGGGCGATACTGCTTCCCCTGCTATTATTTCCAGCAATTTTCGTGAGAACAATGCCGTTGTTACCAAAGCTCGTATCTAGGCTACCATCGGGGTTATAACGCGTTAGCGCAAAGCCGTCAGTACCATTGCGACCATGCCCGGCTACCACTAATTTGCCATCGCCTTGTATCGCGACACTTTGTCCTGAGTCAAAGTTTCCAGCGATATCCGTAGTAACGATGCCATCACCTACCCTAAAGGTCGGCGCGTCATTCACAGGGTTGACGGTAATATTGATGCTATCTGAGCGAGTTGCTGCACTGCTATCCGTGGATACCATCGTCAACGTATCAGCGCCATTAAAGTTTTCATTGCCACGATAGGTTAAGGTGGCCAGCGCTGCGTTGATCTCCGCCTGAGTGCCCACTAGCGTAAGGTTAGCTGAGGCGTTAGACCCTGCCGTAATACTCGCGCCATTCAAGGTTATGTTGAGCACGCCGTTAGACACCGTTAGCTGTACCGTAGAAAGATCCCCATCGACATCATTGACACTCATGCCGGCAATGGCCAATGAAACCTCCTCATCGACCGATTGATTTCCAGGCATCGTATTGACAGGGGCATCGTTGTTCGCCACAACATCAACCGTGATCGTATTGGCCGATAAGGCAGTATCGACTCCACCACTGGCAGTGCCGCCATCATCTTGCACTTTAAACGTAAAGGCGTCATACGCTGTACCATTTGCATTGGTTACAGGTTTGAATCTCAGTTTATCTGCCGTGATATCCGTTCCAGACACGACAGCATTTGCCGCTAGCGTTTCACCGGCTTCAACCGAGCCGTTACCATCCGCATCCAAATAGAGCGTGCCGTTCGTTGGTGCGCTGACAATCTCGATATTCAATAGACTATTGGCTGGTGTATCTTGTGTGTCGGTAAAGCCAAAATCAGCGGCGCTAAAAACATAATCGGTATCTTCGTCTGTGCTGACGGTGTTGTCCGCACCGGAGGGCGGATCATTCACCGCTGTGACCTCAACATCAAAGGTCTCATCGGTGCTCGTTGAACCATCATTGACCCTCACCGTGATTGTGGCGGTACCATTTTGATCCGCCGCCGGGGTCGCTACGATAGTCCAGTTGCCCGAACCGCTGTTGGTTAACACCAGATTGCCAGCGGGGATTAAACTCGTGTTACTGGAGCTGGCCGTGACCGTTAAACTGCCCGCCGCCGCTTCAGCATCCGCCACGCTAAACGCTAAGGTGCCGGTGGCTTCATCTTCATTAATGGCTTGATCGGCAATCGGCGTGATCGTCGGCGCGGTATTGGCGGCCACGGTGATATCAAACGTCTGATCTGCGGAGGTGTTGTCTCCACCGTTTAGGGTGCCGCCACTGTCGGTGACTGCAACCGTCACTGTGGCCGTGCCCGTTTGACCGTTCGCTACCGTGTAGCTCAGCGCCCCGCTGGCATCAATCGTGGGTGCCACGCTGAACAAGGCCGCGTTGCTGTTTGAGACGGTATAGCTAAACGTTTGACTGTCTTCATCACTGCCGCCTCCCGCCGATGGCGTCGAAAAGTTCGCCACCGTATGCGCACCCGATTCATAGCCCGCTGATTGATTGCCTAAGGTGGTGAAGCTCGGCTCATCATTCACCGCCGTCCCTGTAAACAACTTAGCACCCGTAACCGCAGGATTAACGCTATCACTGACACTGGTGCTCATATTGAAGTTAGCGTTGTAGTTGGTAGTAGGCGTAAATACCAATCCTGCCAGCAGTGTATTCACATCGGCCACGGCTCCACTGGCAGTCCAGGTTCCTGTCCCTGAGTTATAAGTCGAAGTCACTGAGTTTGAGGTGCCAGTATTTAGACTCCCCGCACCTGGGGTATCTAGCGTCAGCTCAGCCGTGACATTACTGTCCACATCGGTGATGACGATATCGGTTAGATTTAATGCGGTATCTTCGATATAGGTTTCCGCAGCATTCAGGTTGGTGGCTGTGGGCGCGTCATTCTGCGCGCTAATGGCTATATCTCTAGTATGTTGAGAGGAACTCACATCACCATCATTGACGGTAAAACTCACTTGGCGAGTCGTCTCGGTGGGTTTCTCACTTATATTTTCGTAGGTGACACTGCTTAACGCGGCTTCATACTGTGCAATCGACGCGGTACCGGTCAGCGTTAAAATGCCTGTTCCTGAATTCCACGACCCGCTGATTCCGTTCTGATCTACAAACGCAAGCGTATCTTCGCTGCCAACAAAATTGTTCGTGATTTGCACCTTGGCAGATTCTAGCTGTGTGTCATCGATATCTATGAGCGCGATCTGATTGTCGATCACCACGGCTCCAGCGTTTTCGGTATAACTCAACGCTGGCAGCGGCGTTGCTAGGGGCACAAGCACCACGTTATCTAAATATCCTCGAACCCCAGAATGTGACAAAGACGTATCCGTGAAGGTAATCGTGGTGGTCGTTGAGTCTGCGACAAAGGTATACGCACGCGGTAAGAGTGTATTTTCTCCAGCGCCCGTGGTGATGCTCGCGCTGACCAAGGATGCACTGCCATCCACATCGAATTGCAGAGACTGGGTGG
Organism: Lepetodrilus pustulosus; assembly: GCA_032355345.1. Lineage (NCBI taxonomy): Eukaryota > Metazoa > Mollusca > Gastropoda > Lepetellida > Lepetodrilidae > Lepetodrilus > Lepetodrilus pustulosus. The sequence continues at coordinate 11,860 of JAULBP010095915.1, forward strand.
CAGTGGGACTTCGCTCGCCATAATCAAACGCGACGTAGTAAGTGGCACCGATGGTAGTGCTCAACGTTTGGGATAACACCCCGTTCACCCCACCAATCTGTCCAAACCTTGCTTCCCCCGAAGAAGCAAGATCTACATTTCCTGTCGCATTCCAGCTATTCAAGTCAGTATAAAAGGCCCCGTTGCTCACAAGGTTCGCCCTCACAATCAAGGGCGCATTGTTGACCGGACTAATGGTTAAATTAACAACCGCCGTATCCGTTCCACCCTGGCCGTCGCTGACTTCGTAGGTAAAGCTGTCGCGGGTGCTTTCACTGCCATCGTGGACATAGGTAAAACTGCCATCGGTGTTCAATGTCAGAGTACCGTGGTTTACATTGGTTACGGGTGTGGTGTTTACCGTTAGGGGATTGCCTTCTGCATCGGTGTCGTTTCGCAGGACACCATTCGCCGCTGATACCGTTAAGGTGTCGCCTTCGTTGACGCTGTAATCCGGTGGTGACTGTTCCGTGAGTGAAACAATCTCGCTGCCTGAAAGACTACGCTGAAGAATGGATACTTCATCAATGCGGCCATCGAAAAAGCGGGGATCAACCGGGTTTCCACCGATCCAGGCTTCTTGTGTCGCATTTTGATCCACCGCGCCACCCACGCTGTGAACGCCTTGCCCGACAAGAACACCGTCTAAATACAACGACATCTGGCCCGTTGCTTGATCATAGGTTGAGGCGACATGATGCCATTGCCCTACCTGCAATGCGCCCGTATCGGCAATCAAGGTGTCCACCTGTGACCCTGCTGAGAGGCGCATACGCAGGCGTTCTTCACCACTGACATTCAAGGTGCTCAGCATCCAGGTGTGCTCTTGTTCATACGCGCCTTCGGCCTTACTGATGATTCGCGCATCGCTGGTGTCGAAGGACTCGGCATTAATCCAGGCCGACAGGGTGATGCCGGCACCGTTGACGTACAAGGCGCCAAGGTTGACGTGGCTGTTGTTATCGCGTTCGAAATCGGCAGAGGTATCCCCATCACTGCCGACCCCGACAGCACCCAACGTTACGTTGCTGTAGGTACCATTATTGTTCCCCGCTGAATCAGTTGCCGTGGATCCCGCAAGCTCACCCAACCGCCAATAACCCACAGTGTCCGCATCATTCGCCAAATCGACTGAAGTACCAGCAGGGTCATCGACAGCAATAGGGGCATCATTTTGAGGCGTAATGGTGAGGATAAAATCAAACTCGGGTGTCGCGGCACCATTTTCCCCACCATCTTGAATTTGCAGCGTAAACTTTTCAGAGCTGCCTTCGCTGCCCGAATGCTGATAGGTAATTCGCCCCGCATCGATATCCTCTTGCGTGAACGTATCTGTCCGGTGTAATACCGTGCCATCACGAAATAAAGTGCCATTGATGACATCCCACTGGAGGCGATAGATTATTCCAGCCCCTCCATCGTCAGGATCACTTTCGTTCAGCATGGCGGTAGTAATCGTCACCGATGCACCTTCGTCAACGGTGGCTCCGTTATTGATGACAGTGGTGCTGTCATTGACGGCGGTAATATCGATAGCACGCGTCAAGGTAGTACTGTTGTCGCTGCCATCGCTCACCGTAAAACTGACCACGCGGCTCAGGGTTGACGGATTGTCGGAGGTATTTTGGTACGTCACGCTTCGCAGCGCGGCCTGATAGTCTGCTAACGTGGCCGAGCCAGCGAGTGACAGTGTTCCGGTTGTAGCATCCCATGTCCCAGTAATGCCATTGGCATTGGTAAACGCTAAAAGATCCTCACCGTTCTGGTAACTTCCGGTGATCTGGATAACGGCCGACTCGATGTGGGTGTCATCGACATCAGAAACGGTTATCGAAGTCGAAATCGCACTTGCTGCGGCGTTCTCGGTGTAGGCCAGCGCAGTCCCTTCGATGGCAGCCAGAACCGGTGCATCGTTGGCCGGAGTCATTGAAATTGAAACCAACTCCGAATGCGACTGTGCCGCACTATTGTCACTTATTCTATAAACAAAACTGTCGCTTGTGGCCTCAGAACCATCGTGAGCGTAGCTCACCGTGCCATCATTATTGACGGTCAAGGTTCCGTGAGTCGGAGCGGTATCGATTACGATACTCGCGAGATTAAGCCCGTCATCGGGATCTGTGTCGTTATTGCCAATATCCAGAATCGTTGTACTTCCCTCAACAACCGTAAAACTGTCTGGCTTAGCGATAGGCGCATCATTCACGGAGGTAATCGCAATATTTCGCGTTAAGGTATTGCTGTCCAGATTGCCATCATTCACCGAGAAACTGACGGTTCTAGGCGTTGTATCCGGTAGTTGAGATGAATTGCGATAGGTTACGTTTCGTAAGGCGGTTTGGTAATTTGCCAGTGTGTCGTTACCACTCAGGGTTAAGGTGCCAGTCGCTGCGTCCCAACCCGAAACAATGGTTCCCGTATCAATAAACTCAAGTAAATCTTGGCCATTTTGATAATTTCCGCTGACCTGGATCGTCGCCGAATGAATATCGGTATCATCCACATCGGCAATGACCAATGATGAGGTCAGTGACGTTGCAAGATCATCTTCGGTATAGGCCAGATCATAAGTTTCGATGGCTGAAAGCTGCGGTGCATCATTGACCGCAGTGACGGTAATCAAGGCCGATTTAGTCTGTGAGCTGAATGCCGCAGTTCCACCCGTTGGTGATGCATTCACCCTTGAGCCTGCAGCACCGCTTGTTTGATCCCAAGCACGCAGACCGATATTGGCGCTCGTATCGGTTGCTCCATTAGGCACCAACCGAATGCGGTCGGTATCTCGCAGTAGCAGCGCAGTCGAATTATCGACGGTGCCTATCGCCAACCAATTTGTTCCTCCGTCGAGTGAATACTCCCAAGCCCCATTACCTGGATTAGCCGCCATGATCGCAACACCCTCGGACGCTCCGGCATCAACATCGGTAATTCGATCCGCTACACTCGCATCGCTCGCCAGTATTTCCGCCACGGTATTGCCATTGTTATTTAACGCATCCTCCGTAATGGATGTGAGGGTCATCGAGCCACTCGTATCCATTACCGGCGCATCGTTGACCGGCGTAATATCAACATTGACCGTACCCAGATCAATATCCGTACCGCCACCGGTACCGGTATTGCCATTGTCATTTACTTCAACTTTAATCGTATCGGCATTGTCACCGTTTGTATGCTCGGTTCCATGCAGGTATTGAATATTTGTTGCTGTGTTCAGATAGGTATTAAGGTCAGTTAGTGTTCCCGTCAATGTTAAAGCAGTGGGGGAACCACCGAGCGTAATACCTGTTCCAGTTGCTGTGGTGAGGTTGCATCCGGAGCTGGTGGTTAGTGTTAATGTCAGGTCACCAGAACCCGCATCGCTGTCCGCAAGGTCTATAGTGGATAAATCAACATTACTTGGTACATCTTCTGTAACGCTAATGTCCGTGGGTAGAGAGCCGGTATTTTGGGGGGCGCTATTCATTCCCTCGGCATTGGTGACAGAGACATCACTAGCGTTGACATTGTTGTATGAGTTGCGGCTTATGTTTTGAGTGCGATAACTGCGTTATTTTTTGCCCCCAGGATGCGGTTTATCGTGTTAAGAAAGACAAAAAATCTACGGGCCGATATGTTGCTACGGATTACACTAAGTGTGTGGGTTGCCATATTTGTTCTGATGTTTGCCCTACCGGCTATATTGATATGGCTATGGGTGAGTAAGAGGTGCCCGTCATGCAAAATTTCTTACGGTTGATAGCGGGGCTGGGGTTTGTGATGCTATCTCATTCAGCGATTGCAGCTACACCAGTTCCCAAAATTCCAGCCACAAAAGGTGAGCAATGTGTGGAACCAACGGCTGATATGCGGCGTAACCATATGAAATATTTGCTTCATCAACGTGATGATACAATGCATCGAGGCATTAGAACTAAGAAGCATAGCCTAAAAGAATGTGTTGAGTGCCATGTCTTACCTGCTGAAAATGGGACTTATCCGAGAGTAACTGGAAAGGATCACTTTTGTAGTGCGTGCCATTCCTATGCAGCGGTTCATATAGACTGTTTTGAGTGCCATTCAGATCTTCCCGAAGGTGTTAATCCTCACTTACTAGGAGGAGCTACCCATGGGCAATAATCATTCTACGAACCAGAAACGCAGGAATATCATCAAAGGAACGGCTGCAGTTGCCGCAGGTGTGGCGATAGTTCCGGGGATACGACTTTTAGATGTTGCTCAAGCGAAGAAGAGCGACGAGGAGGTCACTAGTGCGGTGCGGTGGGGAATGCTCATCGATACAACCCAATGCGGAGACTGCGACAGCTGCGTAAAGGCGTGTGAAGAGGAAAATGGTCTTGAGAAGCATGATCGTCCCTTAATAGACCCCAAGTGGATTAGAAAGTTAGAAGTAAAGGATAAGTCTACGGGGTATGCTTTTTCTCTTCCTATGATGTGCCAGCATTGCGAAACGCCGCCCTGTGTTGATGTTTGCCCGACTGGAGCATCGTTTAAGCGCAAAGATGGGGTTGTCTTAGTTGATAAACACACCTGCATTGGTTGTCGCTATTGTATGATGGCTTGCCCATATAAGGCACGCTCCTTTGAGCATGAGGAGGTTGAAGGTCAACGCTCTTATGCTCCTAGAGGTAAGGGTACCGTAGAGGCTTGTACGCTGTGTGTACACCGTGTTGATGAGGGACAACAGCCGGCGTGTGTTGAAGCTTGCCAAAAAACGGGGCAAGGCGGCATGGTTTTTGGTGACTTGAATGATCCCAAAAGTACGATATCCCAACGTCTTAGTAAAGAGGGTGGCAAACAGATCAGGGCGGATCTCGGTTTAAATACCGGTGTCCGTTATCAGGGGCTTTGATCGATTCTTTCGATGGTAGGCTAATCCCAATCAATATCAAATTGGTCAGACGACTATGAAACTTCGTTTTACAACTATAGACGGAACATCATTAAAATACTGGGGACTTTTAGGCGGATTTGGATTTGTTATCGCCTTAGGTCTTGCTGCTGCTCATCATATGGAGACAAATGGGCATTGGGTCACTGGGATGAATAACCAAATTGTTTGGGGTTTGCCACATGTATTTGCAGTTTTCCTGATTGTGGCTGCTTCTGGTGCGCTCAATATAGCTTCTATTTCTTCCGTTTTTGGTCGTGCAGTCTATAAGCCTTTATCGAGGTTATCTGCGCTTTTGGCTCTTACATTATTGCTAGGTGGCCTCGCTGTATTAGTTCTCGACCTTGGACGACCTGATCGTCTTATCGTCGCAATGACACAATACAATCTAAAGTCCATTTTTGCGTGGAATATGATTCTATATAATGGTTTTTTCCTGATTGTCGGTGTGTATTTGTGGATGATGATGGAAAAGAAAATGAATAAATACACTCGACCTGCAGGGTTTGCTGCTTTTATTTGGCGCCTCATTCTTACAACAGGCACAGGGTCAATCTTCGGCTTTCTAGTCGCCCGACAAGGTTACGATGCAGCGATCCTTGCACCAATGTTTATTATTATGTCGTTTGCCTATGGGGCAGCCATTTTTATCCTAGTGATGCTTTCTGCGTACGCTGGTTCAGAACGGCAACTTGGAGATCTTGTGGTAACACGGCTTAAGAATCTTTTGGGCGTGTTTGTTGCTTCTGCATTATATTTTGTGCTCATTTTTCACCTGACAAACTTGTATGCCACTGAACACCACGATTTTGAGGGGTTTATTTTGCTTGGGCATAACGGCGGTGGTGTGTATGCAGTTCTTTTTTGGTTAGGACAGGTTCTCCTGGGAGGAGTTCTCCCCTTGTTTCTTCTTTATTTACCATCGACCGGTAGTCAACGTAAATTTATTATCCTAGCATCGGGTTTAGTTATCTTCGGTGGTTTAGTGCAAATGTACGTGACAATTATTGGTGGTCAGGCATTTCCCTTGGTTTTGTTTCCGGGAATGGAGGTTTCAAGTAGTTTTAATGATGGTATTGCAAATGCATACATGCCGAGCCTATGGGAGGTGATGTTAGGTATTACTGGGATTGTTATTAGCCTTGCAGCTGTTACTTTTGCAATTAAAATATTGCCTTTTCTCCCTGAGTCATTGGCAGATGGTGCTGTAGACCCCCACCATCATGGCAAAACTAAGTCTGAGCCTTTACTTTAGGTTTCTAGCTAACGTTAAACTTATAGACTTAACGTTAGTCGGCCTAGTCTATGTATAGGCCGTGTCTTCTTGCTATTTCTTTTGTGTCGCTCGGCGTAATTATAGATTTTTGTTTCGGCACATCCTTTTCGAATTCTAGATTTGACGTATGCCAGGGCTATTAATTTCTGCTGCCCATAAGTCATCAGGTAAGACTACTGTATCGCTGGGTATATGCGCAGCGTTGGCTTCTCGTGGTCACCGAGTTCAACCTTTTAAAAAGGGCCCTGATTATATTGATCCTATATGGTTGGGGCAGGCCTCTGGACATTCTTGTTTGAACCTTGATTTTTTTACATCTAACCATAAAGAAATTGAGGCGACGTACCTAAAGTATGGTTCAGCAGCCGATATTTGCTTGGTTGAAGGAAATAAAGGCTTGTTTGATGGACTAGATCTTGATGGGAGTAACAGTAACGCAGCACTTGCTAAGTTATTAGAATTGCCAGTTATTCTGGTTATTGATACCCAGGGAATTACTCGCGGAGTAGCGCCTTTATTGCAGGGATATTTAGGGTTTGATTCTGGTGTAAATATTCAGGGTATTATTCTTAATCGAGTGGCAGGTCCCCGACACGAATCAAAATTATACGAGACCATACAATACTATACTGATCTCAGGGTTTTGGGAGCAGTGCGTCGTTTTGATCGTTCAGGTATTGATGAGCGTCACCTTGGGCTCATTCCGGCCTATGAGGATAAGCTCGCAGACCAGAAAATCGACCAACTTCGACAGTTGGTGGATGATCAAGTTGATTTAGATGAGGTGTTTAATATCGCCTCTAACGTAAAAATAACAACTAGATCAAATCGTTCAGGGGTTAAGTATCCGCCTGCCGATCTAAGGATTGGAATTGCTAAAGATGCAGCATTTGGTTTTTATTATAAGGATGATTTGGATCAATTTCGTAGCTTAGGCGTAGACCTGGTTTCGATAGATATGATTAAAGACAAGGAATTGCCATCTATCGATGGTTTATTTTTAGGAGGAGGGTTTCCAGAAACACAGATGCATGGGTTAGCAAAAAATAAACCCATGTTAGATAGTGTTCGGGCAGCAATTGAGCAAGGTATGACGAGTTACGCAGAGTGTGGAGGTTTGATTTATCTGAGTCGACGAGTTGAATGGAACGGAGAAAGTGCTGAGATGGCAGGAGTGATTCCAGCGCAGACGATAATGTCATCCAGCCCCCAGGGTCGTGGTTACATACAACTTAAGGAGTCAGCTGACTCAACGTGGCCTCGAGGTAGCACGAATAAGGTGATTAATGCACATGAGTTTCATTATTCGCGGCTTGAGGGGCTTCCTGATTCTACCCGGTTTGCATACCATGTGTTACGTGGGGAAGGTATTCAAAACCGTTGCGATGGAATTGTCTATAAAAATTTACTGGCCAGTTACGCGCATTTACGCAGTACAATGCAAAATAACTGGGTGGCGCGTTTCGTCGGTTTTGTCAGGCAATGTTAATATGCTGCCACACTGAGCAACTGGAAGAGAAGTATGATCACAATTACACCTAGAGCTGCTGAGAAAATACGTGACTCGGCCAAGCAATCCAAGGCGGATAATTTTCCCTTGCGGATTGCGGTTACGAATAACCCTGATGGTAGTTTTCATTATGCCTTCGGGTTTGATGAAGAGTACAAACCCAAAGATACTAATGTTGAAAGCGAGGGAGTTACACTTGTGTATACAATGGATCAAGCTGACAAACTTGACCAAATGGTGATTGACTATGTGGAGTTTGAGCCAGGCAATGAGAACTTTGTTTTTTTGAATCCAAATGACCCCACTTATGTCGCTCCGAGTGAATAAAGTCAGATAGAGTCTAATATCGTCTGATGCGTAAATACGCTAAATCCAAAAATAAAAAGAAGATGCTTTCGGGGGTATTTGGATCTGATAGCTCCCAGAAACGTGATTGCCAATCGTTGGGCAACAGAGATTATTCAGACGGACAAGATGGCAAAATACTTCCGGCGGGTGGATGTGTTTCTATGCTGGAGGTGCTCTACGATGTGGCAGCGAGCATCAATGTAACTCGAGATGTTAATGAAGTATTGATGCGTTTTCTACATACATTGACTGATATTGTGGGTGCGCGTGCTGGGGCTGTACGTCTTCGTCATGATGATGGTGAAATGCATTTGGTTGCTAGTGTGGGAATGGCTGAGGACGTGATTGAGCAAGAACGTATCGTTCCTGAACAGTCTTGTACTTGTAACAGTGTGGGTGGTTCAGAGGGAATTTATTTTCAGGAAAATCTTAACAGTTGTAGTAAAAAAGCGGGTATCCCATTGTTTGAGGGAGCCGATATTTCAATGATCGTTGTGCCGCTGCGCCATCAGCAACATGAACTGGGTGTTTATAATCTTTATGTTGATAGTGCTGGTTTTGATGACTACCGCCAGTACGAAGAAATGTTTACGTGCATTGGTCGCTATTTAGGTATGGCCATTGAGAAAGCGCGGCTTGACGATGAAGCTACACGTTTATCTATCATGGATGAGCGAACTCGGTTAGCAAATGAATTGCATGATTCTTTAGCTCAAACATTGGCGAGTATTCGCTTCCAGGTCAGAGTCCTGGATGAAACCTTGCATGAGGGCAATGAGGCATCGCTATGGGGCGTGTTAGAGAGGATAGAAAATAGCCTGGATGAAGCCAATGGTGAACTACGGGAATTAATTACTCATTTTCGGGCTCCGTTACACAAACAGGGTGTAATTGCCGGTGTTGAACGCGCAGTTGAACGTTTTCGGCGTAACTGTGAAATTCCGATTTTTTTCCAAGGGGATTGGTCACAAAGAAAATTACCTGCGGAGTTTGAGCTGCAGGTAATTCGTATTGTTCAAGAGAGCCTGGCGAATATTTGTAAACATAGTCAGGCGAAAACGGTACGTGTTTTGTTGCAAGGGCGAGAGAATGGTGAGTACCGAGTTCTGATCGAAGATGATGGTGTAGGTCTGCCTAAACTTAGCGGCAAAAAAAAGCATGCTGGCGAACATATTGGGCTTAATATTATGAAGGATCGAGCCAGGAGAATTCGAGGGAAATTAATTATTGAGAGTGACCCTGGAGAGGGAACACGGGTGGTTTTACGGTTTAGGGCACCCGCTTTAATGACGAATGGAGGCATGATCGGTGGGCAAGCTTAGAGTACTTGTTATTGATGACCATACGTTGTTTCGGGAAGGGCTTGAGGGATTATTGGAGCGACGAAATATTGAAGTGATTGCCTCTATTGGTAGTGGCAAAGAAGGCATCGAAGTCGCTCAGGATCTAGATCCTGATGTTGTACTGCTGGATATGAGGATGCCCGATATAGATGGTTTAACCGTTTTACGCACAATTCGCCAGAAAGGTTTGGAAATGCCCACGGCAATTCTTACAACGAGTAGCAGCGAGAAGGATTTAGTGGAAGCATTACGTGCGGGTGCTCAGGGATATTTATTAAAGGACATGGAGCCGGATGATCTGGTGGTCGCGTTATTGGATATTGTTGAAGGCAAGACAGTGGTAGCACCCACGCTGACTCCAGTATTAGCGAAAGTAGTTCAAGGAGATACCGTTCCAACAGCTGGTGAACCTAAGCCTATTGATACCCTAACACCGCGCGAGACCGAGATTTTAGGGCTGCTTGCTGAAGGGCAAAGTAATAAAGTAATTGCTCGTAATCTTGGGATCTCTGATGGAACGGTTAAGCTCCATGTGAAGGCTATACTGCGTAAGCTGGAGGTTCATTCACGAGTTGAAGCTGCGGTTATGGCTGTTGAACATGGTTTTCGTACGATGCAGTCGGTGGATAATTCTTAAAACCATTAATACGCGTCAATAACGGCAGAAAGCCGTCAGCTTATTACGCAGTTGAGCTTAGCATAATTGAGTTTTAATAGGCCTTAAGGTGAACAAAAAATATGAAACATTATAACCAACTCGTTGAAGAGTTAAGCAAAGAAGTCGATGAATTGTTTCCGTGGGACTTAGAGGAGCGCCTTGGGGCAGGGGGTAAGCCCATACTATTGGACGTGCGAGAGCCTACTGAATTTGATGCGATGCATATTGACGGTTCCATCAATGTGCCGCGTGGAATTCTTGAGTCAGCTTGTGAATGGGATTATGACGAGACAGAACCTGAGTTGGTTAAGGCGCGTAATCAGGATGTTATTGTCATTTGTCGGTCTGGCCATCGCAGTGTATTGGCAGCTTACACGATGAGAATGTTGGGATATAAAAGACCTATTTCGCTGAAAACAGGTCTCCGTGGTTGGAATGACCATGAGCAACCCATGGTTGATAAAAATGGAAATTCTGTGGATATTGATGATGCTGATGCGTTTTTTGATACAAAGCTGAGAGATGACCAAATTGACCCTGCCCGGAAAAAAATGGCATAAAACCCAGTCCGTAGTACCCCCCGTCCGTTGTTTTAACCCCATTGCATCAATTGAAGCGAAAGTTTTGGTTCTCGGTTCAGCACCAGGGGTGCGCTCTTTGAAGGAATCTGAATATTATGCGCATCCTCAGAATAGTTTTTGGTACATCATGGGTTGCCTATTCAATTTTAGTAGCGACAGCAATTATTCAGAACGCTGTCGTAATTTAATGTTGAATAAGGTGGCGCTCTGGGATGTTCTTAAATCCTGCGAGAGAGAAGGGAGCCTAGATGCTTCCATTAATAATAGATCAATTGTTGCCAATGATTTCGATGGGTTTCTCCGTTCGTACCCCGATATCACTTCGATATTTTTTAATGGTACGAAAGCAGAAACTGTTTTTCGAAAATACGTCTCAGTCAGTACTCAGCAGCGTTTTCCTGAGGGTGCGCTACAGCGACTGCCCTCGACCAGTCCAGCTTATGCGGCCATGGATAGGAATAGCAAATTACAAAAATGGTCTTTGATAAAAAGTATTCTGAATAAATAAACGCTTATTCGTAATGCTTATGCATGCTACGGCGTGTGCCTGCCCGCTGGATGATTTTTCCTTGGATGGCTTTTAATCCTGGGATCGGTACTGTTTCGTAATTGGAATTAAGTGGTGCTAGATAATATTGGCCATCGTTAATTTTAAGTTGCCGAAAAATATATTCATCGTTGTACTTTGCGAATACATAGGCATCGTTTGTAACTTCTGCAGATGCATCAATAATAACGATGCAGCGGTCAGGGAATTCGGGTTCCATGCTATCCCCTAATACCTGTAGGGCAAATGGTTCGCTGCTGCTGCAACTGCTGCCAGTCAGGGGGTTATTAGGGTCTATGGGGTGTATAACTTGGTCTTTCATTTATTTGATCTCACGGTCGAGCATAAACCAACGAAGTTTTTCGTGCATTTTAACAACTTCACCCACAATAATTAATGTGGGTGGCTTTACGTCATTATCTTTAACCATTTTTGGTAGGCTGTTCAAGGTGCCAATGTAAACTTTTTGTTGTGGCGTAGTGCCGCGCTCAACAAGTGCGACAGGTGTTGAGCCTGAACGTCCATGCTCGGTGAGTTTTTCACAAATACAATGTACGCCGTGCAAGCCCATGTAAAATACAACGGTTTGATGTTCATGAGCCAACATTTCCCAGTTAAGGTTAACAGTACCATCTTTTAAATGGCCGGTAACAAATATGACGGCCTGTGCAAAGTCACGATGCGTGAGTGGAATTCCGGAATAAGCAGCGCAGCCCGCAGCTGCGGTGATGCCGGGTACGACTTGAAAGTTCACGCCCTCGTCCATTAATGTGGATATTTCTTCACCACCGCGTCCAAAAACAAATGGGTCACCGCCTTTAAGCCGCAAGACACGTTTTCCTTCTCGCGCTAGGCGTACTAGGCATTGGTTGATGTCTTCTTGCTGTACGGCATGTTTATCGCGCTCTTTGCCAACATAATGTTTTTCCGCATCGCGTCGAACTAGATCCATAATGGGATCGGATACCAAGCGGTCGTAGACGACAACATCCGCCTTTTGCATCAGGCGCAAGGCGCGAAAAGTGAGTAGATCGGGGTCTCCTGGCCCTGCGCCCACCAAATAGACCTCGCCTTGATAATTGGGTTTTGCCTTAGCTTCATCAATGGCTTTTTGCAGACGTTGATGAGCTTCGCTCTCTTTGCCAGCGAAGACAAGTTCGGCCACAGGGCCTTCAAGTATGTCTTCCCAGAAACTGCGGCGCTGTTCTACGGTATCGAAAGTTGATTTGACCTGATCCCGGTATCCTTCAACCAGTGCGGCCAGTTTGCCATAGCTTGTTGGAATACTACTTTCGAGTTGAGTGCGTAACATGCGGGCAAGTACCGGAGAGGCACCGCCGGTGGATATTGCGACCTGCAAGGGGGAACGGTCAATAATCGACGGCATGATAAAGCTGCATAAATCAGGGTTATCCACCACGTTCACGGGCAGAGAGCGGGATTTGGCCAGTTTGGAGACTTGCTCGTTGATGGCGCGCTCGTTGGTTGCCGCAATAACCAGTGCTTTATCCAGGAGGTCGTTTTCCTGGAAGTCTCTATTGATATGCTGGTAGATATTGTTGTCAACGAGTTCGTGTACCTCAGCACATAGTGTTGCTGCAACCACGTAAATGGAAGCGCCAGCAGAGTGGAGCATGGCAGCCTTACGGGCTGCAACAAGCCCTCCACCCACTACCAGGCAGTTACGATTACGGATATTCAGTGATACAGGTAAAAAATCCACAGGCTAGTCTCATTGTTTTAGTTGGAAGGATTTTACCCTAGTGTGTGCGCTGTGTTGACTGTCCAGCAGGAAAAAGTGGGTTCACGGAGCAATATTTGGATTCAGTGTTCGTAGTAGTGTAAGAAGGGGGGTCGTCACGGGGACTAAATTTCGTCGCATGACAGTGCCGATTGCGGTGGATCGTCCGAAAATGGGGCTGACTACGTATTCGCTTACCATGGACAGTGTGATCATCGCTTGCAATTGAGGGGCCAGCTCTGGTAATGGCGCTAATAGGGCGCTCGCATCTTTTGACGTTTCGAAGGTTTGGTCTGCTTTGTTGATAATCTGCTCAATCTTTCGGTACTGCTGGTTATCGGGCCGGGCTCTGTTGAAATAAACTCCAATCGCGTTTAGCAGTTCTACGGTAGCATCCTGGTTAGGAATCTTTCGTAGGACTTGTGCGCTTGTTTCCAGGAATGCCTGGCCTTGTGAATCGAGCGTATCTAATAACAGCGGTGCGAAGTTATTGCCTTCATTGAGTAATTCCTGCAATTGCCCGCTAATGGTTGAAAGCAATGGATTTGCCGGTGGGTTTATGGGTAAATGATTGATCGCACCGTGTAAAAAACCAATGTAATAACTTTGTTTGCGTTTGGCTTTTTTCCACAAAGCCAAATGCTTACTGGGATTGATTAGGCCTGGTTGTAGTACAAGCCTCACCGAATCAATCATCGCCTGATGCTGTTCTTCGAAAGGTAAAAACTCAATGAGATATTCGGCCAATTCAGACCCTAAATGGCCTTCTACAACGTGTGCAGAGCGAAGTAATTGACGCCCGATATCCGCGTTGGGATAGGCCCACCATGCGCGTTTGGCCAATTCGTGGCTAATGCCTGGCGCGTGGACAACCGCTGTTACCGCTTCAGGCTCACCGAGCAAAAGCAGTCTTTCCATGCTTTGGTCATCACGATCCTGCCCCATGCGCGTCCAACGCTTGAGGTAAATAGGATAACATCCGGGAGACCCTAAAACATGTGTTGAAAACAGCTCGCGTACCCCTTGGAGGTATTTGTCTTCGTGACAATTAGCGTTAAGCGGGACATGAGCCTCCCCCTTGTCGGTCAGGGCATACACGACCATACGGGACTCATCAATCCGTATAGCCTTGAGGTTTTGGCGGAGTAGCACGTTTAAACGCAGGCTGTCTTCGCTGGATAGTTCCATGGAGTTGGTTAGGTGGTAATGGATGCATTCGATAATATCTGATTTTCCCTGCGGCTTCCTGTTGCAGTATCAAGACCACTAGAAGTATGCGGGGTAAGCTTATCTGTCAATAATCCACGTTAGTGGCATACATTAGTCTTCTACCGCTACAGGTTAGCGATCTTTAAAACGGGATAGGGTAGTATGCCAACATGCAACCCATCATCTCCATTAAGGGTCTATCCAAGACCTATAAGGAAGGATTTCAAGCTTTGAGCAGTGTGGACTTGGATATTGCTTCGGGCGAAATTCATGCATTGCTTGGCCCCAATGGTGCGGGTAAAACAAAGCTGATATCCATTATTTGCGGTATTGTCTCACCCAGCTCGGGTACGGTAAGTATCGACGGTTTTGACATGATTGCTGACTACCGTGCGACTAGGGAGCTCATTGGTTTGGTACCTCAGGAACTTACCTTGGGTGCCTTTGAGACAGTGTGGAACACGATCAATTTCAGTCGCGGGTTATTTGGCAAGAAAGCGGATAAAGCCTATCTTGAACAATTGCTAAAAGATCTGTCTCTTTGGGATAAGAAAAATAGCGAAATAAGAATGCTTTCTGGCGGTATGAAACGCCGTGTGCTGATTGCCAAGGCATTGTCCCATGAACCCAAGATTTTATTTTTGGATGAACCCACGGCGGGAGTAGATGTCGAGCTGCGCAAAGATATGTGGAATATTGTGCGGCGTTTGCGCAAGTCTGGGGTAACCATTATTCTAACAACTCATTATATCGAAGAAGCCGAAGAGATTGCCGATCGTGTTGGAATAATTAATAATGGTGAATTATTACTGGTCGAAGACAAGCAAACCTTAATGCAAAAACTCGGCAAGAAACAGCTTATTATCGAGTTAACAGACCCAATCTCTAGCCTACCTGAATCCTTATCTCCTTATGTTTTAGTATTGTCTGAGGATGGTCGTCATGTCACTTATAGCTACGATACAAAGGGTGATAGCACAGGGATTACTGCCTTGCTACAGGATCTTAATACTGCAGGGCTGGGGCTAAAAGACCTGCAAACTACGCAAAGCTCTCTGGAAGATATTTTCGTCGAATTGGTAAGGAGCTAGACCGCATGAATTTTCAGGCTATTAAAGTCATTTACCAGTACGAATTATTGCGTACCTGGCATACCCTGTTCCAGAGTATTGCATCGCCGGTTATTTCAACCTCGTTGTACTTTATTGTTTTTGGCTCTGCTATTGGCTCCCGAATTGAAAGTATTGAAGGTGTCTCTTACGGTCTGTTTATTGTTCCGGGTCTTACCATGCTCACCTTACTCACGCAGAGTATTGCTAATGCCTCATTTGCAATTTTTTTCCCTAAATTTACCGGAAGCATTTATGAGATTCTTTCCGCGCCACTTTCATTTTTCGAAATTTTAGTGGGATACGTGGGCGCTGCTGCGACAAAATCTTTAATTTTAGGTTTTATTATTTTAGTGACCGCAAGCTTTTTTGTTGAGCTGAAAATTGCCCATCCTTTTTGGATGATGACATTTTTGATCCTTACGTGTATTTCATTCAGCCTGTTTGGTTTTATTATCGGCTTGTGGGCCAGTAATTTTGAGAAATTGCAAGTAATTCCCATGCTGGTTATTACTCCTTTGGTTTTTCTGGGCGGTAGTTTCTACTCTGTCAATATGTTGTCACCTTTTTGGCAGACCGTGACGTTGTTTAATCCTGTTTTGTATCTAGTCAGTGGCTTTCGTTGGAGCTTTTTTGAAGTGTCCGATGTTAACGTTACGACCAGTCTCACTATGATTTTAGTATTTCTGGCGGCCTGTCTTATCGTTGTCGGTTGGATGTTTAAAACAGGGTATCGATTGAAGCAATAATCAATGCATGGCTTATTAATCTTAGAGAGGACATCATGTTACACATCAAATCGAATTATGTTGCCAATACTGCTCTATTTATCGCCATGCTATGTTTTATGAATGTTCAGGCGCAACCGTTACCGAACATTGAGCTAAGCGCACCGGATGAGCCAGGGGCTTTTTGGAATTTTGATGATAATACAGAACTCCCTGCTGGATGGAAGGTTGAGGCAACCCGTCAACGAGGGCCATTGGCAACATGGAAGATTATTCAGGACAAGACAGCACCTTCGCAGAAAAATGCGCTGGCTTTGGTTAGCCCCAATCACGATTCTGGCAGTACGTTTAATTTGTTCTGGACGAAGGATATTAAGTTTCTTAACGGCGAGATCGAAGTAAGCTTCAAGGCGCTCAAGGGGGTGGAAGACCAGGGAGGTGGCATTGTCTGGCGTGCGCAGGACAAGGACAATTATTACATCGCCCGTTTTAATCCATTAGAAGATAATTTCCGCATTTATACCGTCCATGATGGTTCGCGTAACACGATTGCCAGCGTCAATATTGCCTTGTCTGCCGATGCATGGCATTCACTTAAAATCGTTCAGCAGGGACATCGCTTTCAAGGTTTTCTTGACGGGAAAAAGGTTCTCGAAGGTGAAAACGACTTATTTTCCCAGGCGGGTGGTGTAGGTCTGTGGACAAAGGCCGATGCGGCCACGGCATTTGATAATTTCTCGCTGCGTTATTTTTTCGATGGTGAGCGCAAATAGGTGATCGAAAGTGATTAAAAACCTATTCGGACTAATTGGCCTCATTTTTATCGCCGTAGGCATCTACTGGTGGGTGAACAGTCATCAAAGCTCCACTAATGAAGTCGTGGTGTACACCTCAGTAGATGAAGTATTCGCTCGCCCGGTTGCTGAACGCTTTGAGCAGGATACCGGCATTAAAGTTCGCTTGGTGCCGGACACCGAAGAAACTAAAAGCACAGGCCTCCTTAACCGATTAATGGCAGAAAAGAAACGGCCCCAGGCCGATGTTTTCTGGAGTGGCGACCCGGTTCGTGCAGCGATTCTCAAGAGCAAAGGTGTTTCTGCTCCCTATCAATCACCACAAGCCGAAGGTTTACCAAAACAATTCTCTGATCCCGAAGGACACTGGACGGGGTTTTCGGCCCGAGCGCGCGTGCTGATTTATAATCGCAATCTCGTACCGCAAGGCGAAGAACCTAACACCATTATGGATTTACTTGCCCCGCGTTTTAAGGGCAAGGTCTGCATAGCGAACCCTTTATTTGGCACCACCTCTATGCACGCCGCCGCACTTTTTGCCGTGTTGGGCGAAGACAAGGCCAAAGCATTTTTCGAAGGATTTATTCATAACGGCGGCACGATTCTTTCTTCAAACGGAGAGGTGCGCCGCCGTGTCGCTGCAGGTGAGTTTGCCGTTGGCATCACCGATACCGATGACGCGAATGTTGCGCTAATTGAAGGCAAGCCCGTTGGTGTGACTTTCCCAGATGCTGATGGAATGGGCACCCTGATTATTCCGAATTGCGCGGTACTTATCCAAGATGGGCCAAATCCTGACGCAGGCCAACAATTTATCGACTATTTATTGCAACCTGAAACCGAAAAAATGCTCGCAGAAAGCGAAGCCGCGCAAATGCCACTGCGTCCAAATGTGCTCATTCCAGAAAATGTCATATCGCTTGAAAATTTGACACCCATGCCGGTGGACTATGGCAAATTGGCCGTAGCCCTTGAGACGCTTTCGCAAGGATTTCTCAAGGAATGGGTGGACGGTCAATAGCTTGGTATACCGTAGGTTGGATCAGACGAGTATGCCACCTGTATTAGTCATTTTTTTACCGCTTGAGCGCATTGCCACTCGATATCATCACTATGTGAGTACTTCGTGGTGAGAAAAATAATGATGAATGAAGCTCTGAACGATGCAGGTAGTTATCAACGATTGATATGCTAATTCCTTATGGTAAACGTAATAGCCCTAGAACAACCAGGAAGATGGCGGACAGCAGGTGTAACGCTACTGTTCCTGTTGGTGGTGCTACCGATCTTGCCCCTTTTGTGGCAGGTGGCCACCTCTGCGGATGGTGCGACTGAGTCGATAAGCACTGGCTTTTGGAACGGCTTGGGCAACAGCCTCACGGTGGCTTTTCTCGCAGCCGCAGCTGCTTTTCTTTTGGGTTTGCCCGTGGGTGTGTCGGCCGCTTTTTACGAATTCCCTGGGCGCAAATTTCTGCTGGCATTCGCAACGTTACCGCTGGTCGTACCCTCCGTGCTCTGTGCTATTGGCTGGTCGGCTTTGTTAGCGCGATTCGGCCCCGCTTCGTCCGCTCTGATATCGAGCATAAGCGGTTGCATCCTAATTTTTTTCGTTACCATCTTTCCGTTGGTGCTGCTGGTATCGTACGCTGCCTGCGACTCCTTATCCGGCTCCCAGCTGGATGCTGCCCGGCTTGCAGGGGGTGAGCAGAGCGTGCTTTGGTACGCCATTCGATACGCCGTGCCGCCCGCCTTGTTGGCTGCAGGTTTGGGTGGTGCGCTCAGTTTGTCCGATTCTGGGACGGGGCAGATCCTTGGCTTACGCACCGCTGCCGCTGAAATAATGGCAAGCTTTTCAGCGCATTATGATTTTGCCTTGGCAGCTCGACAGTGCCTGACGTTAACGATGGTCGTGCTAGCTTTTTCAGTACCGCTGGCCCGATTTGCAGGGCCGCGAATTGCCAATGAAATGTTTGCGCGACAAACCCAGCCTTGGCGGCGTTATCACCAGCAACAAATGAGTCGAATGGCTTTGGTCGCTTTGAGCATCTTCATCTTGATAGGTGTATTCATACCGATACTGGGCTTGATTCTGCCATTGCTCGGAGGTGGGTCCTTTTTACATGTATTCTCCGAAATCAACCGCACGGCGGGGAGTACGCTGGTATACGCTCTGGGTTCAGGCATCATTGCCATGGCACTGGGTTTCCTTATGGCATTTTTTGTTGGTCGACAGCCGCGACTGAGAAGCCTGTCATTAGGCATTGCCTTCGCCCTGTTTTCGTTGCCACCCGCGATGAGTGCTTTGGGGCTTGTTTATCTCAGCGCTGATTCACCTGCTTGGACAGATCCGATTTTGCGTAGCCGCGTGACCGTCTGCTTTGCTTTAGGTTTGCGCTTTTTCCCCGTTGCGTTCATTCTCGGCCTGCGTGCCTGGGGAGCCGCTTCGCCCTCGTGGGTGTTGGCGGCCGGTGTTCACGGTGTTCCGCTTAGCACCTATTTGCGTCGAGTTGCCTCTGCCTATCTGCGTCCGCTGGCGGCCGTGGCCATATTACTGACCGGGCTTCTGGCTACCGCTGATATCGGCACCGTTTTGCTTTTACACCCTCCGGGAGAAGCGTCTTTACCGTTGGTCATTTTCACCATAATGGCCAATGCGCCGGAATCACTGGTTGGATCCCTGTGCCTTGCGTACATTCTGATCGCGGCAGTGTTGTTGATGGGCGTTTGGTTTATGGCCGAGTTGTACCCTCGTCAACATAATACTGAGGTTGCTCCGGTACAGCCCGGGATTCATACTCACAGATGACAGCCACATTCGAATGTCGCTATTTGTCCAAAATTTATCCGGGCCACACCGCGCTCACCAATGTGTCCGTCATACTCAACGCAGCCGAACATACCGCTATCCTCGGTCCTTCTGGTTGTGGTAAGTCAACCTTGTTACGCATCCTCAGCGGTTTGGATGCGCCCTCAGAAGGCACCGTGCTGCTGGATGGTGAGGTGGTTTCTGAGGCTAATAAAATCATCGTTCCCCCTGATTGCCGAGGTATCGCTATGGTCTTTCAGGATCTCGCGTTGTGGCCTAACTTATCTACGCTCGAAAATGTCTTACTGGGGCAATCCGGCAGCACACTGAATTTAAAACAGAAACATGAACAAGCCGACCAAGCCCTCTCTCTTTGCGGAATTAAAGCCCTGGCCAAACGATTGCCCGGAGAACTCTCCGGTGGCCAGCAACAGCGCGTGGCTCTTGCCCGGGCGATTGCCACTCAACCCAAGTTCCTCTTTCTGGACGAGCCGTTTGCAGGCCTTGATCTGGTTATGAAAACCCACCTTTTGACAGAAATATCGGAGCTCGCCAGTCAGCGTCAATTCACGCTTCTTTTAGTCACCCACGATCCGGTGGAAGTAGTGTCGCTCTGTCACTCAGCAATTGTGCTTGAACAAGGGCAGGTGGTTGAGGCGGAGAAACTAGAAAGCCTTTTGCAAAATCCGAAGTCAGAAACTTTGAAGGTGTTTCGTGAGTTTATGCGTTGCCGTTAGCTTTTCCGATCAACCGAATGGTACAAAATGACCCTGTAAAAAAGCCCGATCAACGGCCTTATTTTTTTGCGAATATTGCCGATAATTAAAGGGTTACTTGTATTCACCATGAAGACCTAAAGGGCTTTAGGTCATTTAGAATAACGTAGGAGACGTCACCAAGCTTACGATGTTATTCCCGTTATCAGCTTTTCTTCGTGGTGAAACTTAAAGCGTTAAGGATAGATGCCATGGGACTTATCTCAAAAGTATTCAGAGGAAAAGAAGCCGTTTCTATAAAAGGTGACGGTGGATTTGATCTAGAAATCGTAAACGAATCCAACTATATAAAAAATTTGAAAAGCCTATGCGGTGGTTACTCCAAAGAGGGTAGCCACCTAAAAGTAAAAGCAGAATTACATTACGAAAATAATAACACTTACGACAAGCAAGCTATTCGGGTCGATATAAATAAAAAAACAGTGGGTTATCTTGCGCCGGAAGATGCCAGGTTATACAGAAAGAAAATCAAAAAAATAGGTCATGGAGAGATCACTGTTTTATGCGATGCGGCTATAGTAGGGGGGAAGAAAGTGGGATTGTTTGAAAAAAGCGCGTTTAGTGTTTGGCTAGATTTACCGGTAAGTGAATTAACGGCGGAGAATTTTGGATGATTATTTGCTTAAAGAGTGGGGTGTTGTTAGATGATTACCATCCCTCTATATAAAATACGATAGCGGTCATTGTCTGCTTATTATTAGATGGGAATAGATCCAACATAATGGCATGCAGGTTCTATGTTGTCGTGGATTTATCTTTAAAAAACATCTGCTTAGTAGATGTTTTTCTAATTCCTAGTAAAACTATAGGGATTCCCGATAATATTGTTTTGTGGGATGTAATCCCATAAAACAGACTGTTCAACAGGAAGCTCCGCTATCGCGGAGCCTCCTGTTGAACGCCGCTGTTGACAGGTTCCCTGTCGAACACACTTGCCCCCTGTCCGCTGCGCTTCCAGTGAACAAGTGCGTTCGACAGGCAAGGC
>JAULBP010095916.1:0-20264 GCA_032355345.1 Lepetodrilus pustulosus
GCTGTGTTCCTGGTAAAATCGTGCAAATAACTGAATTTCCAGATGTCTGAGTCATTTTACATAGGAAGACATATATGGTTCCCAGTAAAAAATGAATTTGCAAATAGTGTGGGAACCAGATATCCGAGCAATGGATAAATGGGGGTCCACTGTATTATACATGGAATTACGCATTATTGTGATATTATTTTCCTTTTAAATATGTTCTTTAGAATACTATTATTATCACTATAGCAGGCTGTTTTATGTTCGAACTCCATCCTAGAATCTACACAAACATTTAATCATCATGCAAACAAACACATTAAAGACATATCAACAATTTTATTTACCTACTGGTAAATGTGTTACAATTTAAAGGAAAAAAACATGACAAAAATATATAATTAAGTAACATTCATATAAATTACCAATGTTAACAACACTATATTTAGTAAGAGAACCATAAGTTAATAGATGCATATTTATAAGATTCTACATATCACAGTCAATACATGAGCCATCAGATGATTGTCAGACAAAGAAGTGTATAACACCACAGTCTGATAATATCTTTTGTTAATGTACATACATGTATAATAATAATGAACACATTACAGGCATGGCAACTGTCCACGGATCCTCAGCAATCTGCCGATTTATTCATCCAAGGATGGATTATTTCCCCTGGACATGGCTTGTTTTCTGCTGAAATCGCGATCGTCTGTTGCCATGACTACATTATGAATTGTTAATAAGTAAAAATGTATGATGGTCTTGCAAATCATGCCGAGATAAAATCCATTAAAACTTGAAAGGTCATTTGTAGAAGGTTATTATTAATCTTCATGAGAAAGAATTGGCACTACCGGTAGTCTGAACAATAACATTAGGAAAGCATTGTGACCAATTAATTTGGTTCTGTTGTTTTACTGCTAAATTTATGACATAAATCTCTCCTAGCAATAACAAAATTTACAAACAGGAACTAACAAATTTTGATTATATTGAAAAGATCTATCTCCCAAATATATGTTTGTACCTCCCCAAAGACCTCAGAATCTGTTCGAGAAAGTTTCTTGATTACTTATAGGTACATGTACACCGTATTTGTGAAATACCAAGTCTACTGAATGATAATAATGTGACAATGAATTTTTACAAAGATTGGATTTGGTAAATAATTTTTGGGAAATTTCCAAAACAGTTCTGCCAAAAATTGAGAAATGTACCCATGTTCTACATTGATTCTGAGAAATGTTCATTCATTGATGTGTTGATGCTGGCAATATATAACATAATAGTAATTTGTTCTCAAAAGGTGTTTCAAGCTCTGAACAGTAAGTGGTAGCAAATGTAGGAGTCCTTGGGTAGTTCCAAGAATATTGTCACCTCAGGAAGACAATAGAAGCCATGTGCAGTAACTAGAATTGTAAAGCATTAATTCTGCAGCCAGCAGCCTGTTCATATCAGTTATTCAACCGGTTGTATCCTCCCCAGGGCATTGAGAAGTAAAATGAGAGTACACTGATCCACTGACAGGGTAATAATGTAGCGCTATGAGCATGTTGTCGAGCATGCATTTGGTGCAATATAAATGTGTACTACATGATAATTATTATTATTATTACTATTACCGGTATTAAGCATTCTAAAGACATCACAATTTTACATGTAAATGGATACAAATTAGATATGTGCAGTTACTATGAGTGCATTAACCTTCCTCATGCCATGGACAACCATAGATGCCCTATATATCAGTGAAGGTAGTTCACCCAACAGAGGAAATAGGTTTAAATGATTTGACTACCAGATCTTAAGGCACACTGTAGTCAGTCATGTGATCACTATTGATTTTAATTGATATGCATATATTTATTTTATGCTGAAAACAATTTACACTTGACACCTAACACAGGAAATCCAATGCAATGAATAAATATTACGAATCAATTAGCAAATTGTGATGACATTGAAATGTTGCACACATGATTCTAATTTCACTGGGTTGTTTTTATAAATTTTGTATTTTTCAAAGATTTTAACAGCATCAACTTTAATGTTCAGCAGACTCACTATCTGCCCTCTAGAAAATTAGAACATTCGAACATTTCTCCTCAGAATGGTAAGTAACAAAAATAGTAAACTTTGTAAATATATGGCTTTCGACAGTTATTCATAATGTTCCATTCTGTTAACACTGTTAACATCAGAAAGAGAAGTATGATGTTCACTATTTGACTGTGTATCTGCCAATGGTCTTGTAGCCGGCGCCATCTGAAGGAAAACAATCTGGCAAGGGAGACGACTGTAATGTACTGAAACAAAATAATTTTAAAATTATTATTTTTCTATAGATGTAAATATATCTAAATGCAATATGTTATCAATGGCACATGCTTCTGATTTCAAAACTAATATTTTCTATAAATGTAAGTAGATCTAAACACAATATGTTATCAATGGACCTGCATTAATATTTAGGCAGAAATTAATCAGCTAAATTAACACATGCCCTAATATTTTCTATAAATGAAATCGATTTGGAAATGAATTCATTCTCAAGCTCAAATTTTATATAGGGATTTGTGAACAAAACTTTGAATTGAGCATGAAATCGTGCTAAATTATTTTTTCGTAATCTTGAGGCCAGGGAGGGTTGTACACTCACCTTTTATGGATGGATTCTCTGGGAGTAGAGGCCACTATCTGCCTCCTCAGCTCCACAAGATGGTCCTTGTGCATCCTGGGAGAGAGGTAGGACGACCTGGATGAGGTGGATGAGGTGCTGCAGGTCTCCCACCCATTGTCCAGATGATAATGATGATGACATCCCAGATGCTCGGGCAGCAACAGATAGGACGGAGTCTGCTGCCTGAGCCCGTTCAGCTCTTCCTCTGCCGCAGCCAGCACGTTCCTCTCCCTGAGGTCCGAAAGATACAGAGCGTAGTTCTGAATGACGTCCACGCCGGGATCAGAAGGTTCTCTGGAAGGCGGCCTACTCCTGGGAGAGTGCATCGAGCAAGACCTGAGATAGCTTTCTTTCTTCTTGGTCCTCTCGTGAAACAACTGCTCCCACATCCTCTCCAGTTTGAAGGCATCGATTTCGGCCATTCTCTTCATCCTCAATATATCGGCGTAGAGGGCTCTGCGTCTGTGTCCATCCCCAAGGATGTACTTCACTTCGTCCAGATAAGTCTTGATGGCCCTCTTGGACTCTGCGAGCTCGGCGCGGCTCTGGAGCACGATCTTCTGGATGATGCACAGCATCTGCTTGGTGTGGGAGGATGAGGATGAGGAGGAAGAAGAGCTGGACTCCAGCTTCCAGGACTCTTCCAGCAAGGCAAGAAGCTGATCTGTCTGTCCCATGGAATAGTTCAGCTTGGCCTCCAGCAGGTCCACTGTGAGACTCGATGACAAGTTCCCGATGTTCAGGACCAGCAGTTCTATGATGTCAATGCGTTCGTTTGCGAGTCTGTTCAGCTCACTGTGAACGTTGGATATTTCGTCGTCCGTCATGATGGCTTTTGAAGACTTGTAAGGCGATCTATCATCCAGAAGGTTTTTGTCGTTAGTTTCTTTCTGGATGTTGTTTATCTTGTCGGTAGTTGTTCTGCGGTAATTAACCGACCAATAACCCGAGTCGACCTCGTCCGTAGAAGATGGGGATCTGGAGTTTTCGTTAAGACCGACGGTGGATGTCGCGACATCATGATGAGATTTGTTGGCTTTGAGGCTGTCTGTACTGGTAGCCATGTTGAACCTAAGTACATCAGTTCCTGTCACTTTGTTAACCATTTTTGGCCTGGATGTGTTGGTGCTGGCATCAACTCTGCAAATGGATAGAGCATATAAATTATTGCTGATATAATAACAATGTATGTATTTATATTGCACTAAAACTATGCTCAAAATCTTGCTTGAAATACTTAACACTATTGGGTGCATTCTATTCTATTCTTGAATCATGATCCATGTGTATAATTTTGAATATAAGGGTATATTTAACAATAACCAAGTCATTCAACACAGACAACGTCGATGCATTTGAACCAAAAAACTAAACTCTGAAAAGTAACAAATCTAAAATATTCCAGGCATGTATCTTTATTTTGATATTAATTTTCTGTATAATTTTGAAAACATTTATTTAATTAATTAATTAGAAAACATGATTTTTTTTGTGTGTTTTATTTTAAAGTGTCAAAATGAGTGGTTATGGAGTTTAACGTCGCTTCAGTAATATTTCACCCATTTGCAACGATTACAGTGGTGATAGTCTGTAATAGTTAAATGAGAATTCACTATAATCATCATAGTACATGTATTCACCTATGCCATGTGTAACTGAAAGTCAAGCTATTAATGGAATTAGCTATTTATATACAAATGTTTATTTGTACTGTGTTTGAGCATGTTAACAGCAAGACTTGAATAGGCTTTCAGTTTGTCCCTTTCACTGGATTAATAATCTCACATTTCATTCATTGACATCTTGCTTAACAGTAGGATAAATAGCATGATCAGTGTTCCAGACTAACATTTTGTGTTACTTGCCTGCATGGCTAGTCAGGGCAAGTTGCAAAGGCACTGGAGGTTATATACGTTACAAAATATGTTGCCTGTAGTGCAATTTAACTTGCCCCTTTACATCAAGCATATGTTAGTCTAGAGCCCTGAATCATGTGTGGCTTCTTGCACAAAGAGCTGATCCATATGTGTGTGCATCATATTACTCTAGTGTCTAATATGTCACCTCAATGAGATATTATAGTAGGTCTGGATTTGTCTGCAATACTTATATGGTACATGCCATATCATGTGAGTGATTAATGTACTATGTCAGCCAACCCAAGACTACAAATCTTTCTGAGTACGATTTCATTCTAAAGCTCAAATTTTATGTGGTGATTTGTGCACAAAACCTGTAGCTGAGCATGTTATTGTACTCACAAAGGTTTTGTAATCTTGTGGCCTGGTTTGTGTTTTGAATTATTATCTCAGATTTCAAAATGTATCCTGGTATCTGAGTAATAAAGAAAAATTGTATTTAAACAATGAATATGATTATAGGTGTTCATGGAGAGACCCCAAAGATTACAGCAAATTCTTGCAATCTCCTTTATTTATTAAATCTACTTTTATTTCAGTTTTTGCCTAACAGGACAATTGTCAGGTCGGGAAATCCATTGTGTTTGTACTATAAATACAATGTGCCTCACTATGTACCATACATATGTCTTAACCCTCTCTATGCTGTAGGCAACCAGAGATGCCCTAAAGAGCTGTACCTGTGTCTACTCCAGCAGGGAGAGGGTTAAGTAAAATATGAATAAGCTATACCGGTAGTTGATTTCAACGATAAAAATAATAATAATATTAAAATTACATACTGATCTACTTTTGAAAACTGTTTACTATAAATACAGTACAGTATGCATTTAGCATTCAAACAGGTTTGGTTTGAAACTTCAACTATATTGATTACGGAACCTAATATGTGGACCTATAATTTATTTATAATGTACATTGCATGTAAGAAATCTGAGAATAGTAATATGTCAACAGACTGAACAGCTTGCCACCAGTTTATGTTGGCGCAATGACAGAATACAGGAAAGCCTATTCATTTTGAATGTATTTTATTTATTTATGTATTTTTATTGGGGGTTTACAGCCGCTTTCAAGATTCTTTTCAATGTTACAGTATGATCAAAGATTTTTTGATGTTATATTATTTTTATTTTTTTATTTTTTGTGTGTACCATTTTCCAAACATCCCCACCAAACTAACCCAAATATACATCCCCACCTTACACCACCACTTTAACCACCTCTGGCCAAGTGGTAGCACATTGGTAGGGCATTGAACTTCAGAGCCAAATACCCTGGGTTCAAATCCCATCCTGGGAGCATGGCATCAATATTCATGAAAATTACCTTTCTATCACAATTATGATAGGAAGTGCTGTCTATACCATAGCGATGCAGTTATCATCCTTTGGCTGTCAGTACCAGAAGGTGCTCACAGGATTACTGCAACATTCAGTGCTACAGATGTTGCAGATTTCATCCTCTCCATCGTCGCCTATGGGTGAAATATTCCCGCCACAACGTTAAGCAATAATTCAATAATTCAATCATCCTCTTCTAAACTGACAAGCCGTGATTACGAGTAAAATAATCTTGAAAAGAGCTCTAAATTTAATAAAAACAATATACAAAAAAATAAAATAAAATAAAAAATAAAAACAATATACAAAAAAATTAAATAAAATAAAAAATAATCTCTCATCTAAAAATGAGAATGAGAATATCCAACCCAATCTAACCTAATCAAGTACAATGCACACTTCTCACTATCTAATGTTCACCTCAGAGGGTTTCCTAGACATTGATAAAATAAGCCTGAAAGATCACTTACTTAATCTCCTCGTCTCTGGTGGTGGTAGGAACATCAACATCGGCCTTCACCGTCTCTTCGCATTCCTTGTACACATAAAGCGTCTCAGCGAGGGTCTCAGTCTGTGTTTCGGAATTATCTACAAAAGTCGTTACCTCTTTCTTCTCCTCATAGTATGGTTCAAAAATAGTGTCATTAAACCTATCCATAGTCACTTCACCGATAAAGAAATCCATCGTGTCGAAATAATCCGGCACGTATTCCGAATACTTGAATTTTCTTTCTGGATTGAAAATTGTGGCTCTGGTTTCCACGCAGTATCGTTCCTCATTCGTGGCAGCCATGGTCGTAGTCCTACCGTAGGTCCTACCGAATGTCCTACCCTCCCCTGATGACATCCACATCGTAGAATCCATATCACAGATTACAGGTTATTATTCACTGTTCAGTTATTCCTACCTTTCCATATCATCAGCATTAATTTTTTTGAGGGATCAATTTGGAACTCATTATAACCTCCTTTTACGATTTCAGTACTAACTCATGTATGATGTCGCACTGATGTTTTTGTAGTATTTCTTTGATCCGATAATGCATAAATTGTGTCACTCCCTGACATGACAACATTCTGTGTCACTCCCTATTTGTGACACCTATTCATAATCCAGACCGTCTACATACAGATATGTATGCCCTCCTGTCGTTCATTAACAGGAGTCAATTCTCACCGGTGAATGCAGCTCCCACACACACACAATCTCTCCTGGTTTTCTCGTGTTCAATTGAGGACGATTTCCCGACACAGCCTCAGCCTCAGTCTGACAGCAGGATCATTTGTAACCTGGAGCCCTGAATATTTCATCAATACCATTTCCTCCTAGGCCATGTCGTTCTGTCATTCCGGCCGGCTCGTTATCTCAAGGACACCTCTCTTCACGCATAGAAAGAGCCCCCAATCTCGCTGAGCACTGTGTTATAAAGAGATCAGCTTCATCTGATCAGGAATGCAAAGTCCTCTCTTTGATTCTATTGTGTTTAACCGTGTCGCCTCCCTGTCCTTCTAATACATGTAGGTATGTCAGCGATCCAGATCCAACAACAAAATGCTATGGCCGTGTTGTCATGGTTTGGTGCAGAATGTCAATACTTTATAATCTGCTATTAGCAGCGCTGCCAACGTACGAGTACTTCACCTCGTCAGCACAAATCAATCGGACGTCGTCACAGAGTTATCTCCATTGTATATAAAACTTCCCACACACACTGCCTACCAGTAATTAACACAACCGGAACACAACCAGATTAAAAATTTCATTAAAGATAATCGTCGGTTTTAACCTTACGTGCGCTCCGTGATCGCGTGTTGACATGTGACCTTCTCTCAGGTCATGACGTTTGTTTGTAAGGCATTGTGCGGCTGTTAACAGAACATGCAAATAAACACGATAAATCTTGTTCGGCTGCCATACATTATATTTTATTGTTCTGCTGACAGGTAATAAGCAATGTATTAAGGAACCATTACCACCTGCCCCTCTGTGAAGCTAGTAAGGCGACACAATGGAGTTGAACTGGACTAAGATCCTGCATTGCCCCCAGTCTCGATGGTTTTATGGCATTCGTATGTAGGTATGAATACAGCATTGTCATTAAAGGCATTTCTCATATGTAGTAATTGTATTTGACTTATGTTGGAAATTGCAAGTCTGGCACGCATTGAGTTTTATCACCAGAAAGATCATAATTCTTTGCAAATTGCACTTTCTATTGAATCCTATGTACGATTTACCTGAATTTGAAAGATATAGGATAATGAATGTATTTCTGAACAAGACCAAAATCTTGTAAGACTATCTTTTGATGATAATAATAATTAATAATAATAATGGTAATTATAATAATACTAGTAGTAATAATAATAATAATAATATTAATAATAATAATAATAAAAATAATAATAATAATAATGATAATAAAAATAATGATAGACTAATAATAATTTAAAATATGTTAACAAATAATAATAAAATAATAATAAATTATATAGATCTAATAATAATTATGATAATAATAATGTTAAATATTGATTATGATTTAGGCAATAACAAAAAAAAAAATATAATAATAATAAAAATAATAATAAAAATTCTATAATAAATAATAATAGGAAGAAAAATGATTATCATTTAACAAATATAATAATAGTAATTATTGATTGTAATGGTCGCTAGCCATTAAAAATAACCCAATAATTATAAATACATCAACAAACAAAAAATAATAATACCGTACGTAATAATATTGTGATAAATTATTCGTGTAAATGATCTTCAGCCAATGAAAAGCACTGTTCAGAAGTGCTGGAAAGTTGAATGTTGATGGGTTAAATACTAAAATAGATCTCCACTACCTCACAAACATGGAGAGTTAATCATAATTCAAAAGAAGATTAATTGGCAAGATTTTATTGAAATATATCAATCATAGACATGCAAACACAACAAAGTGCTTTTGTTTATTTATATACAATATAGTCAAATACAGGTACAGTGTCCCCTCAATATAACACAGCAGATTCGGATATAAGGCGGGGTCACATGTGGATCCCATTTTTAGTTTTGTTATTTACCTGTACTATCATATAAGGCTGGTCATGGACCCCAAATTCAGTGTTATATCGAGGGGACACTGTATAATCATACAAATTATCACAGTGAATTTTATCAGATGTGGTTAGACGTGCCAAATAACAACAAAACCAATCTGATATGACGGTCAATACTTACATTGATAAATATAAATGCACTAAGATAAGAATACTGTAAAAAGAATGTCAATGATGTACTAAAAATAGAGTAAAAAAGAATTCAACAAGACAAAACAATTTTTCAAAAATATCATGACCTGGAAACTCATTCTCATTGGGAACAACTCATTCTCATTGGGAACATCTCATTCTCATTGGGAACAACTCATTCTCATTGGGAACAACTCATTCTCATTGGGAACAACTCATTCTCATTGGGAACAACTCATTCTCACTGGGAACAACTCATTCTCATTGGGAACAACTCATTCTCATTGGGAACCTCGTTCTATAGAGAGTATAATGATGTGTTTTCTAAGAACATACCGTAGTCATCTTCGTGTACGCATTGCCATGTAAATACAGCTGGGTGTGATATAAGATGCTCCTACTAGTCTCAACCAGCAGGTTACCCTTTTGGCTAAGTTGGTAGAGCGTTGGAATCGCAATCCAGCAACTTGGGTTCGAATCCCAGGATTCCATACGGTCCTGTTTCAATGGTGTCTCACCAGCAGTCACATGTTATATCACACCTGGTTGCATATAAACAAACTAAGACTAAGAGAACGTCTCTGATTGGATCAATCAATGACCTTTTAACATTTAATTATTCATCCTGACCTAGTATGGAAAGCAAAATGATCACAATTTGGGGTCTAATTTCATCATATTCACTACTTTTTTATAATTCACAGATACTTCTCTGCAGGTTTAATACTAGTCATTGCTACTGGTTTAATGGTGAATAAACTTGAGGTAGAAATTTGTTCTTGGTGACATTATGTCATTGTCTTAAACATTTAATTCAGCTAACTCCTAACATAGTACTTGTCAGACCATCTATTTCATTTCATGCATTACATGATGAGTCATTTGAAACCAAGACCCAAATAATATCAATATTTAATAAATACAGAGCAAAGCATAGGTTTCCTATTGAAAACTAAACCATAACTATAAAATTTATTGTCAAAATGTCAATTTGGCCATATATAATTTATTCAACATAAATGGTGGGAGATATAAGCAATCTTCAATGTATATCCCACAGTTGGAACGACTTTTACAATCCACCTTCAGTGTGTGTCAATTTCAACTATCTGATTGACATGTTTACACAATTCTGTCTAACTTAATTTAATTTATTGCATTCTGCAGTAACTGTCATCCATTACATATTCTGTATCCATATCTAAGTCATTCTATTTATCATCTGGACTGTAGATATTAACATTATCATATTAAATAGTAAATTCACTATAATATAGATTATTGAAACTTATAGTTTGAATGGTCTTCATTGTGCTTGTGGAAGAATAATTTTATCCGTATGTAAATCTGTGTTATCACACATGTATAATTTCTCAACATCATGAACTGTCATCTATAGATGCTATAATAAATTGTGATAATTTTGAATGTTTTATTTAAGTTTGATTACTAGTATGTTGAATAAAAACAATAACCCACTTGGTATGATAGATTACAGATTATCTTTCCTGAGTGAAATAAAGCTTGTGACTTACAATATTAATTTCACTCAGATCTGCAATTTCTCGTACTGAGTGCTTTATTGCCTATGTAGCTCTGCTATTGTACACAAAATTAAGAAGTAACTGAAACTCCAATACTAAGCATAGATCATATTACATGTTCTATACTGACAGATAATACAAATTCAAATAACAACACTAAATCCAGTTAACAAATAATAAATTATGGCAGTTATTGTTAAAACACATGAAACCATGTAAATAATGGGTCAACAAATTGTTACATTTCATTTAGCAATACTTGTAATTGATAATACAAGTCAACAACCACCAACATGTGGAATACATGTAGGCCTATATTAACCCAGTGACTTGTACAGAAGTCAAATTTGGTTGAAATAAAAGCATTATAACTATAAAATAAATTAAGTTATATATATTAAAACATATATCATTACAACTGTTAGTTATTCATCTACAAGACACAACAAAAATTAATTTTATCTGAGTTATATTACGAACACACGAGCACATTATGTGCTTGACTTCTATACAAGTCACCGGGCCTTAAGGGGTTAACTAAGGCATTCTAAATAAAAGAATAAATATTGCAATTATGATTGCAAGTGTAGAGTATTCGTGGAAGATTATATTCCATAACCAAAACTGACAATTTGACTTTATTTTCACAAACTTCATATTTCTTGTATACAAGAGTATAATGTTATGCAAATGAATTTGTAATAAATATCTGTGTGTGTTTTTCTTGTACAATAATATGCAGTAAATAAGAAACATTCCTTAGATAATGTTCCTATTGAGATTTTCTTTAGATGTAGACTCCATATATGTTTGTCTACTTTACTAATTACACCACTATAGCTTAGGCCATTGCTATTTGATTTCCTGGTTTATGGAATTTTCTGCGATAATTTTGACTTGGGCAGTTGAAAATATAAATAAATATGATTTGATAGTATGGCCAGTCAATCGAGTCCAATATAATAATAATAATAATAATAATAATAATAATAATAATAATAATATAATAATAATAATAATAATAATAATTATAATAATAATAATAATAATAATATTTATAATAATATTTATAATAATAATAATAATAATAATAATAATAATAATTGGAGATTATGAATGGTTGGCAAACAATAACAAATAAAATTGATCAATAATTGTTATAAATACCAGTACACATAAACTGTTGAAATTTGAATGCATGTTGGCTTTGAATTTATGTCAACCAGTGTCTGCTGATATTTATTCATGTCCAATGACGGTTTATATGACTTGTTCCTTCAACATTTATTATCATATATTTTTTTTAAATTCTAGTACACTGTCGGTGGAAGATAATAAAAAATAACATATTATATGTATTTTCCAAAGTTGAAAAAAATGGGGTCAGTGGATTCGTAATCCATAAACCTGGGAATCAAATAACAATGGCCTTAGGCCAAAATAAGTAATAGGTGTGCTTCCATTAACGTGGATTTTCAAAATGGGGTATCTAATTGTAGATGTTGTGGCCGTCTACTTCACTGAGTACCTCCCTGCTGCCCTGTAGCTTGGTCGAGATGGACTCAGCAGGTCAGGGTACGCAGAACGAAATGACGATGACTTGTAGGTGCTGGAAAAACAACAGCTTCTAATAACACTAAATCCATTTGATTATAACAATCACGATCACTCTGAAATCTAAAATTACAATATCTCTCTGATACTGTAAATCATAAAATGTTAGCAGCATTAAACTTTAGTGTCTGGTGGACTATTGATGAAATATTGTCAAAAGATATTATTGAGCTTGTCCATATTTAGATTTTTACCTTAAATTGCCAATGTGTAACACTGCTAGTATTGTATCAACAGTACTGGCCTCGAGATTGTGAAAAATAGTTTAGTACAATTTCATACTCAATGTTTTGTTCACAAATTACCATATAAAATTTGAGCTTGAGCATGAAATCATGCTCGAAACGATTAATAACCTCAGGGTAGGAAATAGAAGTTCCACAAAGCCAAAGTTATCTTTCATATCTTATATCTTATGACCTAATGTAGAAGTGGCACTATTTTCTGAACTATAAAATGCCTCCACAGATGTTTGGCCCATATATGATTCAAGACAAACACATAATTAGACAGTAACTCGGAACATTATACTATAGTGGTGAAATTATTAAATGTGCACTATTTGATAAGATAGATTTTCTGTAAACCATTAATATTATTGAGCAAGTTAATCTTCTCCAATATAATCTATTTTTATCGATTTGTATGTCATTAACAAAGTGCTTTCACATCAATCATTTCTATATGGGAGCGCAGCAATAGTAATGAAAGTAAAGTGCCATCATAATAATAGTTGATCCACAATATATAGATCTGTCAACATTGATATCACAATCTACCTTCACCAGGAAGACTATAGCTGGAGAAAACCAAAATCAACAATGGCATTATTGCTATTCCATAAATGAGGTTCATCACAGAAATCATTAAGCCCATTCCAGTTAGTACATCTTGAAGAAGGGGGAGACATGTCCTAGGGGGGACTTGTCCCGTGGTGGGACATGTCTGGGTGGGGAAATGCCTTATACCCTTGAAGAGAAGTAAAGATAAATCTTCTAATAGGCTGTTCTTCAGAGCAGTTTCCTTGTTGAAATAAGCTAACTCTCTCCATGCTGTGGAGAATCCATTAACATTTTGAGCCATTTGTCCCTGTGTCCTGTTGGGCATGAAACTATTTGCCCTGTAGGTAAAGGGCTTGATAATCTGGGCTATCATTGTGCCCTCCCATGGATAATCCTTATTCCATGCAGGCAGACACTCCTTGTTGTTGAGCCTTGGCTCTAAAGTGCAGTGTCTGTGCCTAATCTAGCAGAGAGAGTGTTAAACTGCACGTATTTGCCACTGGACAGTAAATATAATGTCAATTTTTGTATCCAGTGGGAAAAATCAAAGACCCAACCAAATTTTGTTTTCATGATATCTTAATTATAGATAGATAGATAGATGTTTATTTTAGTATAACGCCTTAGGCCCAGATTGCAGTCATTTGTTCTGGTGACAAGACATGCACTATTTGCATTAGAATATTGTATATAATTATAATAGTTTCTGTACCAAGGCATATCGCTGGATATATCATCCTCTGCTAAATATATTATCTTAATGAAATAAGTGAGTACTTCAGCTTACCTCTTATAGCCTGACGTCCTACTGGGTACTGAGTTAGACACCGTGGAGGAGGTGTACTTGCTGTACCTGTCGAATCCCGAGTTGGTGGAGGTGGAGGTTGAGGAGCTGTATCTGGTGCTGGACCCTGGCCAGTATCCGGAATTTGAGGCAGAGGTGTAGGAGGAGGCGAGCCTAGAAGGGGAGGCGAGCCTAGAAGGAGAGGCCGACCTTGCTCTGTCCGTGTCAGCAACAATCTGCCTCCTCATCTCCACGAGATGGTCCTTGTGCATCCTGGGAGAGAGGTAGGAGGATGAGGTGGAGGTGATGCTTGAGGTCTCCCAGCTGTTGTCATTGTGGTGGTGCTGGTAGTCTGGGAGCGTCATGAAGGAGGTCTGCAGTCGGAGGTCGTTGAGTTCTTCTTCCGAAGCAGCCAGGGCACTTCTCTGTCGGAGGTCTGATAGATAGTGGACATAGCTTTGCATGGCATCTACAGCAGTGTCAGTTCCCGATGCTTTTGATAAGGGCTTGCCTGCAGTAGCCAAGGAAGACCTGATGTAGCTTTCCCTCTTTTTTGTTCTCTCATGAAACAGCTGCTCCCACATCCTCTCCAGCTTGAAGGCTTCGATTTCAGCCCTTCTCTTCATCCTCAATATCTCAGCATTTAGAGCTCGTTTTCTGCTGAATCCTCCAGCCAGAACATGCCGGACTTCTTCCAAACAGATCTTGATAGTTTTCTTGGACTCCGCCAGCTCCTTCCTGCTCTGATTGATTATTTCCTGAGTGATGTTCACCATCTGAATGTTGTGAGATGACTCCAGACCGGACTCCAGAACCCAGGACTCTTCCAGCATAGCAAGAAGCTGATCTGTCTGTCCTATGGAATAGTTCAGCTTAGCCTCCAGCAGCTCCACAGTTAGACTGGATGGCAAGTTTCCTATATTCAGCACTAGGAGTTCTAATATTTCTATCCTTTCATTGGCAAGTCTGTTCAGCTCCTGGTGAGCTTTGGATGTTTCGTCGTCTGTCATCACAGCTTTGGAGAGTCTGTCAATCACAAAGTATTTGTTGTTGGTTTCTTTCTGGAGGTTGTTGACCTTGTCCACCAGGAACTTGACACTGCTGGAGCTGAGGGATCCATAGGCTGAGGATGACGACTCTACTTCTTCATCCACGGGAGAAGCTCTGGGAGTCATAGAAGCATCACTGAGATATTCGAAGGATGTGCTTCCTTGGAAGTGGATGATTGGAATATTAACAGGTTTGTTGTTCTCATTGACGAACTTCTGGAGGTCATCAGTGCTCGTGCCTTTGTTGGATTTCCTGTCAGTTTCTATCAGCTTGTTCACCATGTTCGGTTGGAGTGTGTTGGTGCTGGCATCCACTCTGGAAGTAGATATATAATGAAACATTAATGATGGCCCCCAGCCAACCAACGTATTTCCAACATTGTATGTCTTGATATGCCAGCTAGGTTACTGTATTTATTTTCTATGACAATAATTGGAAAGGAGTCCTGCATCAATTATTGCAATTAACATTACTTCAATAATTTTTTTTGGATTTAGATTATCCAGTTTACCCCCTCCCTGCTGGATCATGTACAAAAACAGCTATTTAGTGCATCTCAGGTTGCCTGCAGCAGGGAGAAGGTTAATCAAGACATGCAATGAAGGAATATACAACCAAACTGGATTTATCTGTACTAATGAAACAACACACATCAAGAAATCCAGATTTCACAAAAGAAAAGTATATAACACTCCATTAATGGATGAATTATTTCACATACATATATTTATATATTGTTGAAATATACCATTTGAATTACAGTATTTCTCATCACATGTTGCAATAAAAATGTTTCCTTCATTTGCGTATCACTGGCATGAAACAGTAATGTTATTGTCCTACCTACAATTTAAATGGTGCGTAATAATATCAGTATCAGCTGAGCCTATTATAACATTGTTAGTCGAAGTGCATGTCATGTATTCCGTAGTACAAATGTGTTACCGGTACTAGTACTATAGATTAGGGTATCCTTTCACGAAGCTCTATTATATTACCGGTATCTACAAAGAGATCATAGCGCCCTCTTAGCAGTGCATTAGCTATCAGTAAAAAGAGCACTATGGTCTCTTAGTGAATAAGAGAGCTTCGTGAGTGAAAGGATACCCAGTTAATAAATGGTAACCGTAATAGTTATTTATATCCGTTATGCCCCGCATAATCCTTAAAATGACTCATATCACTGACATGTCTCTTATGTCTCATATAAATATATATATTATGGTGTCTCTTAAGATATGTTCCGTATATATGTTCCTTATATTTTCCTTATTTGTTCATTAAATACACTTCTATTTACTTTTGCTTTATTAATAAAGAATCCTTTTCTTGGTACAATGTTCACAAAATTAATTCCAAAAAGATAGGTTAACTTCGTTTGTTGAGTATAATAATGTCAGATACGTGTCATTGCACAAGGATGTTACTTCTGTCACTTACAACATGAATACCACACGACCATTCAGTACAGACTGACAGTTCTATAAGCATTAGTAATCTGTTATTCATGGCTTAGGCCTGTAAATGTCATCTTGAATGCCAAGTTGAGCCTATTTGATTAACAAAACCGTGTACATCAAAGATTGGATCTCAGCCACGACTGTGGAGTGAGATTCAATGAAAGCTTATCAAATTTGAGTCGCTTTTCAATATACACAAAATGTGGCATAGATTTCCATTTTTATGCATATAATACATTCCTTAATGGTAGATTAATGAAATACTATGCTTATTCTGTAGCAATAAAAGCTGTTCCGTGTCAAATTTTATAGCTGTGTTGCATTGCAATCCTTTTTAATTTCAGTTTGTCGAGTGAATAGTGGTTCCTTACTACAGATGATTAGTGTAGACATAGAAAAGACTAGAGCAAAAATCTCTGACTGTACTTATTTTGAACATTAAGTCCACAAATCTACATATACATACACTTAATTTAAAGTTTCTAAATGTAAAAATTGTAATACTTTTTCTGAACTAAAAATGTCTTGATATAGGTACAGTGTCCCATCGATATAAGGCTGTTTGATAAAGAGTGGATTCGGATATAAGGATGGGTCAGATGTGGATCCCATTTTTATTTTTGTTATTTACTTGTACTATCCTATAAGGCTGGTGGTATGTCATGGACCACAAATTCAGCCTTATATAGAGGGGACACTGTACTAAGATATGGTGGCCATATGAAGATTTTATACTACATGTATATTTAAATATCTTACAGCTTTTTTTTTAAATTAAAAGGTCAGCAACATAACTTAGTTTTCAACATATTTTGACTAAGTTTTCTATATTTGGATTCAATCAATAATTTAGACTTACGTGATTTTGTCAGTTTGACTTCCAATGTCGACCACTAGTACCTCCTCTTCATATTTATAAGAATTGAATTTGTCCATGGTAACCTCTCCAGTAGGAATATCCATCATGTCCACAAAATCCAGCCCTTTAACTCTCCTCCTATGTCTAACAACAGAGGACCTCATCTGCAGGTAATACCTTTCCTCGTTGGTGGCCGACCTATTGTGTCTGTCGAGGTTTCTAGCACTCAAGAACGCGTCCACCTTTGGCGATAGCCACACTAACACCTTCTGAAAGTAGTCCTTCAGGAAACTGACACCATTCCTGTCGTAACCGTCTTCAAGCTCTCCGTTGTATTCCTTGATGAACTTAGCTCCTATATCACCTTTGGGATCTGAAGTCCTTCTTTGTTTGAGAACAGCTTTCTCCGGGAGGTCGAGTATGAATGCTTTCTGTTCACTGACGTCCTCCTGAGAATGGACTTTGCGATGAAGCCAGTCGTATACCTTGTCCCGAGAGTCCATCACATCCACGTCCTGAATCACAGCCAGCTTTTTACTCTTTGGTTCGCTAGCCGGAGAAGCTTTGGTCTTTCTCATGTAATTCGGCAATTTTCTGTCCTTCTTCCGTAGGAAGTTCTTCAGATTTGGGTTAGGGTCTCTGATCTGGTAGAGTCTGTTCGTCACCGACTGAGCAAGATGTCCGACCTTTGAGGAACCGGATCCCCCAGAACCAGTGGAAGCTTGTCCAGCGGAATTCAGAGAGTAAGAGGAAGAGTGTAGAGCATCTCTACTGGTAGCACACGCAGAATCCAAAGAGTCCGTGCTCAGCTTACCGAAATGTACCAGAGTTTTACCTGGAGGGTTCAAAGATTTGGCCTTTCTAATTGGCCCTGGACTGGGGATAGACTTTCCCGTCCGGTCGGAATCTTGAAGCTTCTTGAGAGGAGAAGGACTAGATGCTTGCAGCGAACCTGGCCTTGACCTCGAGGGCTGGATAGGCTTCTGCTTCAGCTGAGAGGACTTGGTCATTTTGATCTCCGGCCGTGAGGATGGTTTCTTCTTGGCTCCGCTGGACATGATGGGTTTTCAGAGATGTTCTTCCTCCGGTCAAAGGATCACGGCTTGTCCTTCCACACCTGGTCAACAGAAAGCCAGATTCAGTATCGATGGTGATGGAACACTTATCACATTATGGAACAGTTACCAGAAAACTTCCGCAAATTGGTCAATGAATTGAAATTGGTCAACGGAATCGATAAGACATACAAGATGGTATTTGAGGACTAATAACCCAGTTGGCACATCGCGACATAGGATATCGATACGATGTCAAAAATATGTTGGTTTTACATCACGACATCGCTGATGTTGTTTCAACGTCAATTTGACATCGTAACGACATTGTATGTCACGATGTGCCGACTGGGAATGTCTTGACCAGCTCACTACAGTAACTACCTACCTGCACAATAATGTTCAACAACATCAAATTCAGTAATAGCTGACAAATGGGTGATAACTGTTCTGAATGTGTTTGTGTTCAGAATGTTGAGAACACGGCAGCAATGGACATGCAATTAATACAGCAATTGACTGCTCGTATATCGACATCCACAACATAATAACATAAACATTACCACAAATCTACTCGAGAGAATTGCCATGAGAAGATAATCAGCTTACACACCCAGCTGCTTGCAAGTCTAGGTTAATCCTGAATTAATCACATCAAATAAATCTGTAATACACTTGGAACATACAAGAACGATTGATGTTAATATTGATCTCCTTTAATATGCTTGATGGAGAATGCAATCCAAATCAACACTAACATTGTGTGTATATAATGTACATGTGTATGTACAATACTCAAGTATGAGAAAACACAGCATATTTATGTAGGATGGATTAGTGAATATTTTCCTTAGAGAATTACTGAATGTTGTAAAATGCTAATACTTAAAAGAATACACTGGAATTATAAACACCGAAACACAAATCATTATTATTATAATTATTATGATGATTATTATAATTATTATTACTATTATTATTTTTATTATTATTATTACTATTGTTATAATAAATGTATATAATAATAATAATAATAATAATAATAATAATAACAACAACAAAAACAACAACAATAACAACACAATAATAATAATGATAATTATTATTATTATTATTATTATTATACACATTTATATCTAGTGCAAATAAAAAAATATTAAATGCTCTTAATGTGCTTTAGGGAATTTGGTGAAGGAAGATCACCCACACACTTCTCAAAGAGGTGAAGATTTAATGTTTTGCTTGAAAGTGCACTTTTTCCCAATTGCTCACCAATAGTATCTGCTATGTCCATATTTATGAAGAACTTAGCTATTGCAAGAATATTACAGTATGTGTAGGATGCTAATGTGGCTTACCCGGTAATAGATATTCTCTATTAAACACGTGTTTGTACATAAATTTGCAAAGAGTGACACTAAAATTATAATAAATTTATATATTTTGCTATTAACCTCTGATTGTTTCCTGATTTAACTATAAAAAAATTTCAGTATTGTCCTATACAAATATATGAAATAAATATTGCTTCTGCATACATAATTGCCCATAGTATTAGGAGACCAATGTTAGTGTGTTAGTCAGTTGGTCACACAAATGTCTTCATCAGCAAGATGCAGCATAATCTATTTATAGAACATTATGTTCTTTCAGGAATGGTATCAGCTCACCTCAAACTACCGGTACCATTAAATAACGATTTGTAGGATTAATCAATTTTCTTGGTATTGACATCAATAGAGAGAAAGCTCATGCCATGTAGAATCACAATGACACAAACCAGTAGGCCAACTTTGATAAAGTGTGTCATGATTGGTGCCACAGAAATATTAATAGGAATATACCGTGAAACATATAGCATGAATTGTATTCAGATGAATTTCACGGCAACAAATTCTGCAATTTATGTTCTGAGATAGAACCTTATAATGTAT
>JAULBP010095917.1:0-11493 GCA_032355345.1 Lepetodrilus pustulosus
CCCACCCATCTTATGGTACCCACGTTATACAATATCACAGGGAAATAACGAAAATAAAAATGGGGTCCATGTCTGACCCCGCGTTATATCCGAATCCGCAGTGCATTGGACTGTGTTATATCGAGAGAGCACTGTATCTTATAGGATTTGAAAGATATGCAAGATATATAATAACAATATCTATTAAAATAAATAGATTGAAAAAAAACCCACCATAATAATAATAATAATGAAAATCAAAATCATAATAATAATAATAATAATAATAATAATAGTAATAATATATGCCTTTGTAGTGTATGTCGTCTACTGTTACACAATGTTTTGTGCACTGTTAAATGTTTACTGCAGGTTTATAGGAAACTGTTTTGGGAGAGCGTAGCTTTGATGTTGGTTTTAAAGGATTGTAGAGTTGGGCAGGTCTTGATATTGAGTGACATAGCGTGAGGCATCATCGAGACTGAAAAACACAACACACACTCATCACACCCACCCACCCACACCCACACCCCCACACCCCCACCCACACCCCCACCTCCCATCAGGAAGCAATGACAGACCCATCTCTTCCAGAGACTTTGTTTTGTCTATCATTGGTTTTGACAAATGTCTGGACAAGACCAGTCCAAATGGATGTTTTGTCTGGATGCGTGTCAGCTGCCGATATCTACTTTCAATCTGTAGATGGTGTTAACGCGATTCATCTGTGTCTTCAAATATCTCCGCAATGACAACAATCTTTTACATATGGAAGCTGTCAGTATTCATAGTCAAGCACCAAGATTGCTTCTGTAATAAGCATATTATGCACTATCTAAACGACTATGTCTAATTATTGTTACAGTGTCTCCTCGATATAAGGCTGTTTGATACACAGCGGATTCGGATATAAGGCTGGGTCAGATGTGGATAGCATTTTTATCTTTTGTTATTTACCTGTACTATTGTATAAGGCTGGTACTATAAGTCATGGACCACAAATTCAGTGTTATATCGAGGGGACACTGTATTATTATTATAGTTTATTTAAAATTGTATTTGTTATTAGATCTGTTGTTGTTATTATTAGTAGTAGTAGTAGCAGTATTTAAATTTTTTCTTTATTTGTTATTATCATACATTTTTTTTAATTATTGTATTATTATCCAAGTTACCAGGATGATTTCTGGGGGTGTACAGGTTTTTACAAGCTGAAATTTCATGTATGCCCCAAGATCAAAGGTTGAGGGGTGTACGAGAAATTTCAGCTTGCAAAACGTCCTAAGCAGTTCATAAGTACTAAAAATTTGCCAAAATGATTTTCTTCTTATGTTAATTTGTGAAGAGATCTTTTCTTACTAAGAAGTTTGTAAGTTATGAAGTTTTGAGAATACGGCCCCTGTATGCCCCTGAAATGAATTTATCCAAAATCGTAATAGTTCTACACTTTTAACGCAGCAAATTTACTAATATTCATGTCAAAATGTCTTTCTAACGTGCAAATCGAGGGCATTTACAGTTAAGACTTTCAAAGTAATGTCATGTAATGTTAACTAGTTGACCAACAAGTATTTTTAATAAATACTAAAACCTAATTGGCTCCCAATACTGGGTTAACATTAAATACAACCGACACCGATCAATCCCTGTCTTCACTCACAGAGTATTTTCATTGGTTGAATAATGACGTAATTATTTGCTGAAAGATTGAGCCGTAATTGCGCCAGAATGGTATAAACAGTTCCTTCTTATGGTTTAAACATATTTTATTCAAAATGAATGAGGATGGGAAAACAAGCTGTAAAGCTTATCTTAATGCCACTCCTTCTTATACCGTTACTTCTTATTCATTTAATTACTGGATAACAGAGAACAGACTACAGAATATCCCTATTTATTTTGCATTTCATGGGCTTTGGATGCAAATCCCTTGGTATGGTATACATGCCCTAATGAGGTATCTAATTCAGCAGTGGTCTGTCTAAACCTGCGTAAAACAAGATCCAGAGAGATATTAGAATTCCGATACTCGTTACTCGAACATACAACAAGATAACATGGACAGAAAATACCCTAAATCCCTCGTGAGGGGAAGCGTTACAAATCGGGAGATGATTGATGAGAAGTAGTTGTGCGGTAAACGGTACTTCCAAACAAGATACTACTTGGCCAATTACTATTCAGGATTATTACTGTCATCATATTTAGAGAGATATCTGTTTTCTCGCTTTTTCTATCATCAATCCAAACATATCAGAGCAAAAGCATCCGTCTTTTCCATCTTTTGAAACACGAAAAAACAACACGTGATAATTGGATGACTATCTTTCGGCAATGTTTTATTACAAAATAAGGTTTGATTATTTATCTTGAGAAATATTTGTGCCCCTTTCACAGCTCTAGTATTCTGTATAAACTGACAATTATCTCAACACTATGAACGGTAGGCACGAGGGTGAACTCTACACACAGCATAAGCTCCTCGCAGGGCTTTGCGTGATGGCGTCCTCATTTGGTGTATGTTCTGAGATTACTGTGTTTGCACAGAAACTGATTCTGTTGATATGAAATACAGGAGGCTTCCGGAACATAATAAACTGTCAGAGAAACCATCTCTATACCTCGAGTCCTAGTTACTTGAACAAATATTATTCATAATCTCAAGATGTGACTATTTGGTGATCCATTTGCTTTTGTAATGAGAAAATAATACCTTAATGAATAATTATTAAGAAAATGGAGAAGAAAAAAAAAAGACATAACTTTGCTGAGAAAAGAAGAAAAAAATCCGAAATGGTTTTTATGAAAGATTTTGAAGGAAAAGAAACATAGGATATTGCCATGTATATTATAGGATGAGAAGGCGTTGTACGTAGATTTCGAGTCGGAAATGATTTTAACACCACAAGATTGACTTATTACAGAAAGAAATTGAATGATCCAAAGTAATTTGGACAATATTGAAAGAAAAATTGGATGATGCACGGCAATTTAACCGCCCAACATAGCAGCATGCCCTGCGGTTTACGGAGGAGAATTCTGGCGGCCATGTTGTTCTAAGTTACAAGGGTATCACAACATGCCTTGATGAAATGCAGAACCCATTTTCATTAAACTAAGCCCACACCTCGGTCCTACCAGATGTGGAGGACGTAATAATCAGGGCTGTAGACAAAATGTCAGCGAGTCTATTCAAACAATTTTGCAACGAGACACTGAATTAGGCTTGGAAAAATCCCAGCTTTAGAAGTTACACTGCTTTAAATTTCTCTGAGCTCTTGTATATTCACACCTCGGGGAAAATTAGTCAATATTCGCAGCATTTCACCGATAACCTATAATAAGAAATAATC
Source organism: Lepetodrilus pustulosus (assembly GCA_032355345.1). Taxonomy (NCBI): domain Eukaryota; kingdom Metazoa; phylum Mollusca; class Gastropoda; order Lepetellida; family Lepetodrilidae; genus Lepetodrilus; species Lepetodrilus pustulosus. The sequence continues at coordinate 3,333 of JAULBP010095917.1, forward strand.
ACTCAAATATTTTTTTTATCTTGCCAATTGGCTTTCCAATGCGAAATGCCTCGTAACCATGATTTGAACACAAATTCAAATTGGTTCAATTTTGTCTTCTTAAATCCGTGGGTAAGATCATAGATGTCAAGACGGCATCTGTGCCAAGAATCCCATTCAGATTAATTGAGGTAACTTGCCAGATGTGAAACAGATACTACTTGCAACACGACATTCTATCAAAGATGATTATTTACTTACAGCTTTTTGTAGCCCTAGATTTTTAATGACGGGTTTTATATATTCAACTGTAATTAAAGACACATTTAATATTGATTTTATTTCGAGGAATGGAGTCCTAAGGTACAGACAGTCCATGATTTCTGTCACAGAGCTGAATTTTATTGCTCGCGGTGTATCAGGTTCACTGGTTGGGTCATGTGGGTCACTGAATCAGGAATTGCAATACCATGTAACATTGCTAATAGGCCATGTCAGAACAAAGTTATCATAGGCCGTGTTGGCCTGTCCCTGGATAAACCCAAGACGGCTTCATTAACCCTCTCCATGCTGGAGGCAACCAGAAATGCCCTACAGAGCAGTGCGCGTGTAAACTCCAGCAGGGGAGGGTCAACACAGCGTTGGTAACGTCAACAAACGGCTAAATTTTGGAAGGAGTATCTGCTTTGTTTTAAAACAAAGATTATTTATTTGAAGTCGATAGAATAGCCTCGAGAATATTTAGATTCATAAGAGTACGATGTTGTCATTATTTATGATACCAATCAGACTTGTAGATTGAAATACTCAGGGTAGAGTATCACATACAGTTACTTACTAAATAGGAATTGAGTGGAATTGGTAAAGGAATGTTGCTCAATGCCACTTGCAACAATCAAAGAAAAAACATATTAATTTCATTGTTGCGAGTGGCATAAAACAATGACATTCATGCACATTTACTGAAATGAACAATCTAAGCATTAGTTCCTTGATCTTGTATTGATCTGCTCAGAATGGGAAGAGAACCTGGGATAACTAACTAATGATGTCTCACAGAGGTGAACTAACAATGTTGATAATTATCCATATCATGCTCTATTCTTCCCTGCCATTGGACCCAGAACATGGATTTTGAAAGTTTGATGACCCACCCATCTCAGTACAACCCTTCAATTAGATTAGATAATGACCTTTCAAATTACAGCGAAAGACAAAATCAAATTATATAATTACCTACTAAATTACATCCCAACTCCAGCATTCATTCTGATAAAAAAAGACTAAATTTACAAATGAGGTAAAAATTGACATTTCTTAATGTAAAATAAAATCTGATTATAAAGGTATTAAAATGTCATTATTACTTCCTGTCCTCAAGTGCATGATAAATGTAATTTTCTTTATTTCTATTTCTGTCTGAGCCACAGAAACTATGATCTTTGAAAAGCTAGTCTTCTTCTTATAGAAAAGAGGATGTGTATATTAGGAAATTCAAGCGTCTATTGAGACCTTCTCAGTATCTTGTGCAGTGCTATTGTCAAGCTATTAACAATAACATATTTATATGTACCTCCACATAACTGACTCCCTCTCTTATTCTCCTCATTACAACATATTCAAAACACATATTTCCATTAACTGCTGACACTCGATCCAATTTGTCCACATTGAAAAGACACCTATTCATAATTCTAAAAAGCTTTTCAGACGAATCTGTCTATATTTATTTCTTTTTCTCCGACACACACATTCACTCTGCTCTGCTGAGCATTGTCATAAAAATGTGACTATCTTTATTATATTCGCCAGGTCACGTGATACTTGGGAGCCCATTGAACTTTCAGGGCAACAGGTGCTTATGATATTCAGAGGACAATGTTCAATTTGAACATGACATAGTTTAATGTATTTGACAGCAAAGTGTAGACAGCAGCCCTAATATGCTCCAGTGTCATCAGATACTGACATGCACCTTGCAAATATATACATATCGATAAAAACATTAAATTTGTAACAATAAAACTCATCTGCATATTCAATTAATAACCACCTATTTCAATATTCCATCTTTCATCATGGCTTTAGTTCATTTGAGTTGAAAGTAAGTCTTGCATGAGTAAATCCTCAAAATGTTGTTGAAGTATTTGCAACCATTAACTTTACAGTCTATTGCACTTAAGTAAAACTACCCAAAATGAACTCCACAAGGCGAAATTAGCTAGAAAAAACATTCCTAAATGCACTATGACTATACCAGCACAGCAAATATCCCATTACAGATAATTAAAGATATGTATTTGATAGGATCAAATTTGTGGCTGTGATGCTATCGCATGTCCATGTGTGCCAAATAAGAATATTCAAGGATAACCTTCAAATAGAAATATTTTAGTGTAACATTTGAATAGAAACGGGAGTAATCAGGCATCCAATCAGAAAAGTAAAGAGTATCTCGCTCCCCAAATCATAAAACTCTACATCCCATTAAATCTAGAACCGGTGATGTCAGATTAATGGAGCTTGTCTTGGGACATCCCTGTAAGGAGTTTAATGACCTAGAAAGTCTAATCCATGATGCCTTGGTGTGACATCAGTCTGTAAACTCCCCGCCGATACAAAAGAGAGTTGAAGAACACTATCGAAGACGCTACAGAGTAAACAAGGGAGGGAATCCAATCTGCACGGCGGCCATGTTTTCTCAACCTCAAACACATCCAATTGTGTCCAAATGAACGAAAAAAAGTAGCACCTTCCAACCAGCGACCGACAAAAAAATAAAACAGCATAGATTTACAGCTTTTGGGGGAGAAAAAATACTGATACCTAGCATTCGTTAAAAGTCACGTCTAATCCGCCGCCATCTGCCATATTGTCCAGAATCTCATTAAAGGCACACAGTCGGTGCTAACTGACATTAAAAAGCTCCGTGGGTCAGTCCGCGGGCTGTGGGTGGTATATTGAAATCCTGGTCAGAAATAACAAATTAAACGTAGAAAAGCCTAGTCAATTATTTGGTCACAGTTCGGGTCGGTTGACCGGTGGCAAAATCCCATATAGTCACAGTGGACCCAATGGTCAAACCCTGGACCCAGTGGTCAGGCCTGGTATACTCACGGCAGCAAGGCCAGGTGAAAACATTGTTGCATTGTGTACACGGGACAAAGAACCGACATGCTATGATAGACGATTGATTAAGAGGTCTCGCCGTACATTTGTATTAAAACAACATGTTGAACTATCGATCTGAACTTTATTCGCGATACTAGCAGAAGAATAAAACATATTTTCCTCGATAACTGAATCGAGCATGGCAGCATGCATGAACGATACCAATTTACGATTAAGAAAGAACAATTGGGATTCCCAATTATCTGATTCTAAATGCAGTAATTTTGTAGTTGTATATTGACTACAATAACAATTATTGGAATAACAAACGGATAAAGAAAAAAATTGCTTGTTTTAAAAACTCTAGCTTAATCTCTATCCAAATCGGAAAGTTTTCATTTCTGATTTGTGCCCATTAGTCTACTTTGAAATAAGCAAGCCGACATTTTAAACCCAAGTTTTAGCTAATGGTCAAGAAAACTAAACAAACTGGGCGGATTGTACTGTAAAACTTGGGTCAAGTGGTCTTCCTGACCTTTACCATTTCACTCTCCGCGGTATGTTAAATCAGGGTATTAGTGCAGGAGGTAGTTAGTTGTCTGGCAAATAGTATCGTGTGCCGTCCTCAGTTGTCAGACAAACAGTATCGCTATCTTCATTAGCTTTCCGTTTCCATGGAAATGGGATTTGTGGGGATTTTCGTTTAGAAACGGCTGCTCAGACAGGTTGACAAGAATTAAAACAGGTCACGGGAGATGATTCTGGAGGCTTATCTCGGGATTAGAAAATACTTTTTTTTCAAAAGCAGTTGTATCCAAGTGATGAAGCACCGAAATACGACTTTAAACCTGTACTTGGTGCCTGTATTGTGTCGTAATGTTTCTGTGGTACCCACTGACCTCGAGATCAAATTTCTATCTGTAATTTCTGTGTGTATCATGTTTCTATGTGCAAATGATCTCTCCTGAAATAATGCGTGAAAACCGACACGCCATGAAAAGCCACCCATCTACAGTGGCAACTCTGGCTTCAGCCCGTGTTTCACAAAAAGGTTGCATCAGTAGTCTGGGCGTAAATTGAGACTTACTTCATTTCCAGGCATCATAACCGGACTAAAATACGACCTTTCGTAAAACACAACCTGGTTTTGTAAATATATTGCCCTGAAATGCTTTGGTTATTTAAATCCTGTATTAACCTGCCGTTACAAGAGCTTCATGCAACTGGACCCATGACGATCCTTGGATTAGTAGGAGCATCTTATATCACATCCAGCTACATGGAGGTCAAATTTGTATACGTATTTCTTTGTATGTAGTGAATATCATCTTCCTTCTCATCTCTTACAAAAATTGCTAAAAAAATTGACCTTAAAAAAAATGTACATCCGCAAAGAAAACTGGTACGTACCGGAATCCACATCCGTGGCGCTGACATTGAGTAGGGTTGTTCCAATTGGTGCGTTCTCAATGACCTCTCTGCTGTATGACATGGGGTCGAACACTGGCGTGTTGTCGTTGACGTCCTTGACATTCATGTAGACGGTCGCTGTGCTGGAGTGAGACGGGGTGCCGCCATCTTTGGCCCTGACCTTCAGAGTGTAGAGTTGAACCTGCCGATGCAATACGCATATATAGTACCAATACCAGTGTTCAAATGTAAAGGGGTCCTGGTTGTCATTTGAAATCTGTAATGTTAAAGGTATCTGTGGGACCCCTTGCAAATTCGTCACGTATGGGTGAACAATCCCTGCTGTGACGTAAAACAATAATCCATTCACTCCATGCAAATTACAGATTTGACCACCATTAGCATTGGGCCTATTGGAGAATGACCCTCTTATTATTTTCTTTTTTTTTCTAAAATTGAATAGTATATTATATTGGAATGTGGAAGAATAACTAAATGTGTTCTTAATTTGGATTTAGAACTGCTTTTAAAGACTCTTTCACATATCATGGCTTGTGAAGAACAATCAAATTGTTATGAAAATAATGGATACAAATATAATGTTTTTAATGTGACTATTATTTTTAACTATTAACCTCCACCCTACTGGAGGCAAAGAGAAATGCCCAGTATGTCAATGACTAATTCAGCATACAATGTTAATAGAGCAATATTTCTTATCATATATTTATTTCAAATTGAGCTTTGTCAAGATCCAATAAAAATACTCTTATCTTGAATTCAAAATAGTCCTCCGGATATCAGTATTTATGACAGTTATGCAATAAATACATCTTATCCGCCACTTATGACTTTTCCAAACTTCACAGTTTTCGTCCAACTCGGGTAATGACATATTAACCACTTGGAAACATCAGAATTGAAATGAATTACAATATACTTCCTTTGAGCTGACGAGACAGTAACATATATTACACCGTCTGCAAGTACAACATTCTGATTTATCCTGACAATAGTATTTAGGGTAGTATCATGTTTTACCTCTTCAAAGTCGAGTTGGTCGATCAGCGTCAGGGTGCCCAGAGTGCCTTCGATCTGGAACTTGTTGCGACCCCAATCGGAGACCAACTCGTAGGTCACGTGACCATTCTGTCCGTCATCCTCATCAGTGGCCGTGACGCTAGCCACAGTGGTCCCACTGGCGGTGTTTTCGAGGACATCGATGGAGTAAAATGAGTGGGTGAATTCTGGGGCATGGTCGTTGACGTCATCAATGGCGATCTGGATGTTGGACGTCGACGTCTGGCTTCCGTCGGAAGCCAGGACACGGAATGCATACATCCGGCGGAGTGACCGATTAAGTCGTCTTTTGGTCCGGACGATGCCTACAAAACAACACATAATATACGTTACTAAAGTAGGGGTTTCTCTTTGTATAATCAGATATTAATATTTCTACGTTTTTCCATTTATTTATTTTTAAATTGGGGTTTAGAGCCGCTTTCAAGATTCTTCCACTTACGTCACGTCATGTCAGATGATGGCAGGAAGAAACCTGCTTTGAGCTTGTTTTCGAGCGTGGATTTGGCACAATATACATGTTCCTATTATTACTAATATCCGTAGTGTTGATTGTAGTAAATCTAGGAGCACAGGCTGGTACTGACAGACCAAGAATAATATTTCTTCAATAAAAGGCTCAGTTTCATATTTTTAAAAAACGACATTGTTCAATCAATCTAAAGGTGTTACAATTTATTTTACACATGCCAGTTACTTGCCAGAAGTTAGATTGATAATGAGGTGCCCCTTATAACATTGAAAAAGAAAAAAGTTGAATAACTAATTGTCTCCCCATTACATGGTTTAAGCCCAAATAACTTCTGTGCAAGCATTATTAAACTACAAACACAGGGAGATGTCCTAAATGTGATCATTTAGATTAACGTGAAAAAGAAAAGGTTAGAAGTCGCATCATTTTAGCCATCCTTTCAAGTCCTTTACATCTCCTGTATTTGAACATTTCATAAAACAGTCTATCAGTGTTCTGAGGAAGCACAACTGAAAATGACGAACACGAGATCAAAGCCATGTCTATTTTCTTCCCTTGTGTGTTTCCTTAGTGGAACTATTTAACGTAAAAGTTGAATTTTAGTGTCTTCCCTCTCGTTGGATAAATCAGAAGTGATGAGAGACATGTAGACGGAGCACAAAGAGTCAAAGAAATGTTCTCATCAAATTCTTCTCAAAATAATGTCCTTACTTGTGCAATTGATTTAATTTTAGATTTCAATTACTTTTCTTTCAAACTGCGGGTTTAATTTGTTCTAAATTTACAGGAACATGGAGACAATGCAATGACTTTCCATGCTCATGAACTCGGTAGTTAATCACTCGTCGCCGATCCAAACACGGAGAAAAACTTCAGCCAAACACAACCTATTTCATGCATAACAACTATAAAACACTTCCAGAAAGAAAAAAAAATTGACTTGAACTGTGCTCCGAAATGCTTCGATGGCACTCTCACGTATCTGTGAAAATCATTACGGAGGAAAGTCGGCGTGCAATGCAACGAAACACCCTCCCTTGGCCTCTATCTCAGAACATCGAGTATTCTCGGAGGTCTGGGTTTTCGCATGTGACCGACGTGCAACCGCGTGCAAGATGTTGCACACGCGGGAAGGAAGGAGCTGCACCTTTTAGCACTGCAGGTGTTGAAGAGCTCTCCGGTACTCGCCAATCTTAATTAGTCGGCCCGTGGCTCAGTCGCTTCGTAAGCCGCGCGCGTGCAACTGATCTGTGCGCAGTGCCGGAGAATACTGGTGTGGGAGGACACCCCGAAGCAGCCATCGATATATTAACCTTTTATCAACCGCAGGCAACCAGCAATGCCTTTGAGGTATTTTGCATCATAGTATTAGTGAATGTTATAGTTGGTGGTCTGTTACTTTTTTTTCAGTTATTTTATATTGTTTGGAAAATGTAATTAAGACATGACGTCAAAATATTGCTAAGAATATCACATTAAACAATGTATAAAAGAATATCATGTTAAATAATGTGTAATGTAGGAGGAAAGCCTAGGGCAATAGCAGGATCCTAAGACTGAAGGAAATCCCCATAGAGCAGTAATTTGTGATCAATTCAGTTATGAGAATTTTAATTAAATTTGAACCAAAATATATTATGTACTAAAATTTGATCACACAGGCTTCCTTCCAATTATTTATTTTTTGGATGTAAATAATAAAAGAACCAAAAATCAACTACTTTTTTTTTTATCTTTGAAAAGCTTTATAACTTTCTAATGTTTTCTTTCTGAGACACTCTTTCGATAGTCTACCAGGGTATCGATTCTCGAAACTCTCTTATCGACTATGAGACCATAGCGCTCTCATAAGTGCACGAGCGCCATGTATTAGAGATTGCTATGAGATTGCTTATGGTCTCGTAGTATATATGAGAGCTTCGAGAAACGATACCCTGTAACAGAGCAATCTACTACTGCATCATTAAACTATTGTATAATTGATGCAGTGATATACATGTGAGATGCAGTGAAATTGTCACAAGATGATTTCATGGACCATGGTTTTGGGTGATGGTAGTGGTAGTATGAGTGAGAGGATGGGGGTGGTGGTGAGAGAGGTTTGTGGGG
>JAULBP010095928.1:0-11493 GCA_032355345.1 Lepetodrilus pustulosus
ATATATATATACATTAGCCTAATTATGAAATATGATAACGAAATAAGTTCTATAGAGTACGAGTATATTCTACATTACACATTATTTCACAATGTAAATCTGCTATATACAAACGAATCATGGATTTCGCGAATTTTAGGTCATACATGTGCCATACGGTAAGTTTAGAATGAAAACCTTTGGCCACTCAGCATAATAAATACAGAAACACATCTGATTTGTGCGGTTAGGGGTGATATAAACCTTTATGAATGAATATATAAACCAACTACACGGGTGTTTGCGCATGTTTCATGAATGCTAACTGATATCGCATATTTGGAGTATAAGCCCATATCGCACCGGTTGTAGACGGTGGGCGGGGCCATGTACATATCAGTCAATGAATGATTACATCGCTGTTTTACACATCGCGTTATGTACTTATGCATTTACTGTTAGTAGCCATGGCCATAAGGTTTATGTAAGAAAACAGCTGTATCAACACCACATTAGACGTAAAGTCGCAAAACAAGTTTGGGATTCATTCAAAATAGGCCCTCTCGCGTAGAAATCCACGCGTGAACTCCAACCAATGAGAAGTGAGGTCGCGAAAGGTTAGGATCTACAGTTCAGACTCAATGGCTGATCGCTGTGAGTGGATATGGCTGGGATAAAGATTCGCTACAGGATTTGTGATATCAATCTGTGAATATGAACTGTTAAAAGGTAGGTTTGCACATGTAGACAGCTAAGATATTCCTCTACACGACACACTAAAAGTTAGTTTCCTTAGGAGCAAGATAGCACGAGCATTAATGCTGAAAGCACAGGAACATGTCACTTTCCGAGTGACCCTTGATCAATGACTGGTTCACATCACAGGTAAATTTCGTGGACGCTCGTTCATGCCACCTCTGTTAACTGTCAGCGCTCGTCAAGAGTTACCCATGATTATTTTATGGCGTAGCATAATAATATGCGACTTGATTAGTTGTCATATAACTGCCCATTAGCAGAGATGATTAGTCCAAATAATGCTAGTTTATACCTGCATAAGTTGGCTGCAACTCCTACACAAGTCACAATAATAAAGCAGGCCTAGTTAGGCTGTAAACACTGGCCCAGACTGCATGTGTTTAACTTGTCATACAGGTGTCACACAGGCCTTTACTGCGGGATTGTCTAGTCACTTCTTTAGGAGTTATAAACAGTCGCTGTGTTTATTCAAATGTTATTTGAATATATTGTTGAGTTTTATAAAGAAATATTATATCTGTTACCTGTTCTATGACATAATTTGGACGTGTGCTGCAAATGGTAATATTTACAATGCTGTTGACTGTGTGCTATTGTTAAATATATTGTTATGCTTAGATTGCGAAAATGATACAGTGTCCCCTCGATATAACACTGAAGTTGGGGTCCATGACATATTCCCCCCCATTATAGTACCCACCTTTATAAACACGATAGTAGGTAAATAACAAAAATAAAAATGGGATCCACGTCTGACCCCACCTTATATCCGAATCCGCTGTGTATCGAACAGTGTTATATCGAGGGGAAACTCTACATATAAATGGTCATTCATATTATATTCTGCCATTAACCCTCTCCCTGCTGCAGGCAACCATAGATGCCCTCACAGCTGTATTTGTGCATAGTGTTTTTTATAAATGTATTGGAACTTTTTAAGTACTGAACTTAGTAATTAATCTGGATTCATAAAACAATGCAACTACTACGGTAACTACCACATTAATTGTATGTCTTACCAAGTACTAAATGCTGGTGTGAACTTTGATATTTGATGATATTTGATCCATGGATGCACATTATTGACAATTAGGCATTATGAAAATGTGTAATTAGTAAATGAGTGAAGTCCTGTATTGTGTATGTCAGAATTGCCATCTATTCATCATTTCAATAATGACAACCACTAATAAGCTTAAATGCTAAGACATTCAATATGTAGGGGTATGCCTATTGTTGGTCTACACTATTGTTGAATGACATATAAAAAGTAGTTGTTCATAAACGTCTGTGTATCAGTTCTACATAATTTGTCTAGAAGCTGACTATTACAAAACGGCTTGTATTGCCATCTCCCATGTTTAATTACCTGCACCCAATGTTTGGGGTTAGCTATCCCGTATCAGCGTGTAATCCAAGCAGACCTCGCATTGAATACCAAATCCCCCTCTTTTATCAGCCAGGTATATGGTTAACCCTCTTTTATCAGCCAGGTATATGGTTAACCTGATCATGTCATAACCACAGAGGACACGGATAGTCGAACAGTATACCATATACACAAAAGGTCCTTTGACAGTATGCTATATACCAAAGGTCCTCTGACAGTATGCTATACCAAAGGTCCTCTGACAGTATGCTATACCAAAGGTCCTCTGACATTCCACATAACATATAAACAATGGGTACTTCTATAGAGGATACAATTTAACCAAGAGTTATTCCCATAAAGTACACACTAGTGTTCCTATTTTAAGTATAATATAATCACTTTAGAGCTAATAGTATCTTGGTAATGGACTGCAACTGATAAACAATCAGTATTCTTGCACACTATTTTACCACCAGGATTTCCGATAGTATTCTATTTATGAACAAGAAGTATTCTGACAGTACACTATACAAATAAACAAGGGATATGCAGACGAAGTATTGCCAAGAAAACCAAGCCATATTCACATCAGGCTCTATATGCTGCCAAGAATGAAAGGGTCTTAGCATAGTATGCTATCGTATAACTCTGAATCTTATTACTTTGAATATGCTAGATATGTTCTGATAGGAACAATACATTTACATTTTCTTGTTTTATCATTCATATAATTATAATAACTTTAAAACTTCACCAACCAATGATCAAAAATAGCATTTGGAGGGAATTGTTTGAACAGTATCCTGCGTAGTGTAGCATAGTGAAAACTTTGTTATTGTTTAATTATTTATAGATACAATAAATCAGGTTACACTGGTATACACCATGTACACCTTCATGTATGGACACATTGTATTGACTTTTATCAAACTTTGGCTTGTTATCATTTTTGTCTTGGATAGTGACAATGCAAACATGAAACCCAGTGGATGTAAAACAGAATTCCATAGTTTTCTAATGATTTCCGGTAGCATGGTTAACATGTTTAACTGATTAAGTGCTGTCAAACACTAGACTCGCTTCACATTCATGGAGATTGAATTCCTTATTTTGAATCCCCCCATCTGTGAAATAATACCAGTATTTTTTTCTTTGGGGCCATGTTGCGTATAATATGCATATATTACAGTCGACACGGGAAACATTTTAGCACTCTATTGCAATGTCTTAATCCGTAACAAGAAGTGGATTTACTGTCTGATGACATATATTCTTTTACAGACCTAGGGGCTAGGAGTTTCTAGCATGGGCTGGGTTCTGCCATTGACACCAAGGTTTCAGACTTTGTCTTTGTCCTCTATCATGGCCGACTTGTGGTGAAGGAATACCAGGTACACACTCTATATTGAGGTCGCTGCGGCAGTAAAGTTACCACACTGGCATTTTATTTATGCCACTAATACTGTGTGTCATCTGTTTTGTTATTGCGTTTATGCAGTGACTACTGGTGTGATTACTGGTAGGCAATGGTTTAATGGGGGATTGTTAAATTGTTTCCTGTGTGACGTGTTAAATGTATATCATGTAACCAATATAGATCTATATATTTCTTCTCATAATTGCAATGCCGATGGAAACACCAACAACATGGTTGATATTGTGTTGGGGCTGTTCATGTTAACCCTATCAATGCTGGAGGCGACTGGAGATGCCCTAAACATCAGTGTCTGTGCCTAATCCAGCAGAAAGATGGTTAATCAGGGATTGACATTATAACTAGACTGCTAGCCATTTCTTACAACGCTAAAGGTATCCTATAAATTCACATTTTTGTTACCGTAAACATTTGTTATTTGTATCATTATTCTGGCTACAAGTAAGTTTTAAGGGTAAATGTTCCCTCCCTGTTAATAGATTCTCTAATGGAAATGGTGAGAAAGCTGTAGTGTCCAGTAATAGTTAATCTAGTTTCAAGTAGGTAATAAATATCTATTTGCAATTCAAATAAAAAAGTTAATATATTTGTGTTGTCAGGACTGGTGTTTGTGTGTAGCACTACCACAAGTGTGGTATGACCTCAACATAAATATTAATTCCATTTTTTTTTAAATTAATGATATTTCACCTTCTATCACGTTAATAATGTTTGTGAAGATAATGTGGATATTGGTATCAATAAGGGATTTGTATATGTGATACAGCTGTTACCAATGTCACTTCCGAAACGATGGACAGTTAGGATTAAAACACCAACAACACAAACAACTTTCCACGACACAGACTCGCTTTCGAATAATTAAGTTGACAGCAAAACATTTTCTTTTCAAATTACAAGATCACCATAGACCGGAAAACCGCTGTTATATAGCCAGTCATTGTTTGGTGCGTCCTGTTATTGTGCAGTCGACCGTGGCCAGTTTTCCTGGGCTATAGGTGTGTACGGGTGATACCATGCGGAGGTTACCTAGGCTAGGTACAGTCATGTATGTAACACCCCCATTCTCAGTTGTCATGGACCAAGCGACCTCATACCTCAATCTTATCAATATTAAAAGCGTAACAAATTAATCATTCTTTTAAAGAGCATAATTCTTAATAAATATTCATGGTTAGGATAATAGGACTAAAAGAACGTTCATGTGCTTTACAGTGCAAAGTAGTTTTGTAAGCTTGACACAATAAGTCATGTAAATAGATTCTTGGGCAACCTTTGGCTTAAAGTTAATCTGTCAGGATTGGCCACTTTTCTAGTGCTACTTCACTGAACACTGTTATAAACCTTCTCACAAGTGCTGCATGTTCATGGATGATGTCCAAGCAAATTTATTACCAGCGATTAGGATGGCTACCATTAAGAGTAGGAGGGTGCTATCCTCATGCAACATATTCATCTCAATTATTTTGTGGTCTGTGGAGTCTATGGGAGGTTGAGTCTATGGGAGATGAACAGAAAAATAACAACGCCACAATGACAAATTGTATGTCATTTTCAAATCGATGAATTCCCATTGTGCTTTACGGTTTCATGTTGCAAACATGAAAGTAACAATGTGTTATCAGGTTATATTGGCTATGTTATCGGATGTTCTAGCAACAAGTACAAACCTGGAGGTATTGATCTGTCTCGGCCAAGATTAATCCTCAGTATCTTATTTCACAGCTATCTCGTCATTAATGGGGGGAAAAATCTATACAATCCTTCTTCGCTCATTTCACGGCCGTTTGTCTTTGTGTTGTAAAGGAAAGGTATTGCTAGTGTTGGCTGTCTGCTAGTCTGTGTCAGGACTCTAAATACACACGGCCAAATCGATCAAAGGCAAATTTGATGGGTGATTTGCATCTTTTAAGTAATTGTGAAGGACCCGGTATTGATGTTGTTCAGCCGGGCTTAACAACAATCTGATTGCACACAAATAAGTGATTTTCGTTATCTGTCACTTTTGTTAAAGAGGTGTATCAGTTTTGCAGATGGGTTATCCACAGTATGGGATTGGGAATATGTCTTATTTGATGAATGAATTGCCATTCAATGGGTACCGACATGGATACTTGATCTAACATTGCCAGGTTGACTTATGGAATGGATGTAGCATATATGACACGGTGGATCTGTATACTTCTTTCTTTGTACGGGAAGGGATGTGACTGTTTGTGATTTTTTTTGAGAAATTATTAAATATCATAGGACACTTTTGATATATAGCAAGTGAGACAAGAAAATTTAATATCCTGGTTAGATAAAATAACATTTCAAGGTAATGGATTAGATGAAATATCTGTGATCTTATCCATTTAAAAGTTAATTATTCATGCAATAAATTAAGTCACTATTTGCAAAAAGGGTGTGTTAGTTAGTTGCCCATGGAGAGGTCAATTTGTCTTTTCTCGAGGTATGGAGGTACTGATACGCAGTGGCCACCATTCACTTGCCTTACACTGGGCCATACAATGTCGCCTCAAAGCTATACTTAACAGCTATACTTACAGCTGGCAGCCTACTGGAGGCTTCAACAACTATTTCTGTTTGTCCCTGGACTTCACTCAATTGTATTAAGTAAAAAAAAAAAAGGAAGAAATTCTTCTGGGAATGCTATCCACCTGTTCATGGGGTATTCAGTGTCAAGGACAAATTGGTGTGGTTTCATTGTATTAGTGATGTTTTGAATAGTGCTGTGCGTGTATCTGTTACATGGTAGAATGTTTGTATTGGAGGTACAAACATTGATAAAGCGAGTTCTAGGAATATATTCTATAAAATACTATTTGAACATTTTAATTACTTCATTGAATTAACATTTAAGATATATAATTAAATTTGTCAATATTAGTCAGCAAGTATTCATGAACGCTTATAATGTTTTCGAACAATGTTTGTGTTTAAAGGCATAATAATTATCACAGATATTTATGACTGTTTTGGACTAGTTCTTAGCTACAACCTGACAACTGCAAAGTACACGTGACACACACCTCTCCTCTGTGTGGTAGACAATATTCCACTGCTACACCACAGTGATATGAATTTAGTGGTCAACCTCAATGGGATCATATTCCTTTTGCTTCATTATATATTAATGCAAAGGGACATAACTGAAAACTACAATTTCAAGAATTCCTTCAAAGATTAGTAGATTGATCAAAGTCAAGATAATTAATGTTGTGTACACTGAATTTATATAAGGTATGAAATTTATGAAAACTATCGAGTTTTTGGGAATAAGTCTATAAGTAAATAACAACTTTTGGGTGGACAAATCAAATGTAAGTAGTCTCAGATAGAAATTTGTTTGACCATTGTCTATGTCCACCATCTGAGATAGTATGCCTTTAATAGCATTTGAAATCTAAAATCTAAAGTTTAATTTAGCACGTGACTCATGATTAGACCTGACATGTTGCTGTGACCTAATATGTGGTGTAGCATGTGTATTGTGGATGCAGTTTATTGTCTAGACAATGCACCAAACACGTCAATTAAAATTTCATACTGTCAACTGTGTGAATACATTGCAGAGCTTTTTGTATCAGTTGTTCATTCTGTCATAACAAGGGATGCTTTTAGTGTTAACTATTCAGGTACAACTTAATATTTTCAACATTAATATTAATACATTGTAAATCATACAATTTCGTGGCATAACTAGCTTATTATCTTTGTCCTATTAATTACATGAAATTTTAATTACTATTTACATAATATTATTAATAACCCATACACATGATACATGTGCTGTAAAGAATATTTACTATAATATTTTTAAAAAATACTGAAAAATGAACCTTTTAACAGCAACAAGCATTCGTAAAACTTAAGTGTTTTGTGCTTGCTATAATTTTATGATATTTCCTTTAGCATTAAATAGATTAGTGGGATGTGAGGGTATTGAAAAATGTACATGTATCGGTATTGAAACCAGATTTAGCTAATGTAATATACAGAGTTGCATCCTGTCATTAGGATTATCTCTGTATTTGATCAACATTTACATGATATATGCAGGCTTCAGTCACAGGGAGAGGTCAGCCTGTCTAGAGATATATGTACATTCATTAATATATGTTCAGTAAAGCCTGTTCACTCTCTGGATCAAATTAATGCCTAATACACTTAATCTTGTTCTGATCTTACATTTTGTAAAACCTTTTCACTGCGGGGCCCCATGAGACCTCCCAGACATATGCACGGGAAGTTTTTCTCTTCCATTATGCCTCCTTGAATCTGTATGCAGTTTGAGAGAAAACGGCTTCATGAGTTGGTGTATATTAAATTACTTTATCTGGAGAGCTATCAGTAGTAATCCCCTCACACAAGTTTTGTCCCGTTGAGGTATAGAAATCAAATTATACAGAGTTGTCATTGTGATCAGGGTGGCTGGCAATGCTAGAGAAGATCAGCCTGTACAAGGAAAAGAGAAGGACCTATTTAACCTCCCTGTCTGCCACCAAGCTCAGAAAAGAGTTTTTGTCAACTCGTCCACACATGGCTAGTCTGATTCTGTGGATATTATCCCTCATTGCGGTCCGAACAACAACATGGTTTACCTTCCGTTGCCCAAACACAATGGCCAGCCTACCTGCAAACAGGTGAGCCTGGAACGAACTGGAAGCTGTTGACTGCACAAACTATATCTGGTTGAGGTGACTGGCCTTTCAAACCAATCTGCCTCAGGTCTTTCTTCAGAAGAATTGTTTCATATAACCCCAGCCTGACCTGAAGTATCTTCAAGGAGAGGCGAATTTTGGGGTTGTTTCTTCCGTTCATTAGAATTATCGGTATTATTGTACGGTGACAGACTGGGTGAACATGGTTTTGTAGGGCCATGGCTAATGCTTGACTTGTCATAGCTGCTTTCCCACTGGAATTGCAATTAGGGAAATTGTTCAAGTGTGGAAGTTTATTGTTGGACTATGCAGAGAACAGGAGTAATGGCTTTGTGTCAGTATAATAGGGCTAGCCTATGGTGTTATTTTTTATTTCTGAGGCAGGAGAAATCTGGACAAAATTTATGAAACTAACAGTTCTCTTTTAAAATTCACAAGGCATTTCCAAAAACTTAAGAACAAGTTCTCGAAACAATATTTGATAGTCATATTTATATTAATCGATTCATATGTTGTTAATGTCTGTATGACCATCCTTTACCATAGATAGTGAAGACTATGTCGTGACGATGAAAGCCTCATTATCAGCTGCTGATACAGCAATATTGCTTTGATGATTATCTCTGGTTTGTGACTTGTCAGGATGACTAATAAACAATACGATACTTGATAATTGAAGATTATGACAGCTCTTTAGTTGTTATTAGTATTCATATAGGCCTCACTGTATTAACTGGCTGTGTACATGTATGAATGTATATCTCCGAATGACTTAGAATTGGCCCACTCTAATTTGCTAATTCAGCAAGTTATTCTAGTGTTATATGCGAATAGATATTTTCGTTGCACTTTGCAGTCTTATTTTCAGTGTACATGGTGTAGTGAACTTACCAATGATCACCAGCAGTCTTCTGGGTTTATTTATGCTAAAGTACGTTGACTATCATCAACATGGCTCTAGATGACATCTAAGGTTCATAATCTGAATTCAGGGTTTTCTGGTGTCTGTTTCAATGGAGAACAATGTCATGACTTGATGGGGAGCAATATATACACTGTACATGCATGCTGTGTAGTTATCACTGCCACAGCATCAGCCTTGACTGGTCGGTCTTACTGTAACATCTGTGGTGGGTGCCGTGATCAGATTGCTTAACCACTGCCAGCAACATTTATAGATACACACTGTGACATGTTAGAATGTTTGGTAGTGGGAGGTCCTAACGCAGTCTGGCTGATTTGTCTTCAGACAAGTTTGAGTGCCTGTTGAAACAACGGATGCAATCAGAGAGAGAGACGGAAATGATCCAACACTTGTGTGAATTACAGCTGGCCTGTTCCTCTATATCTTATCAAGTACGTACACTTGGGTTTCCCCCGGAGAATGTCCGCAAATTGATGACATTATGCTGTCTGGAGACTTATCATGCTAACTGATGACATTGTTTAAAAACTTGGATAATACGTGGTGTTTTGTTTAAAAACTCTGAAAATACTTGATGTTTTGCTTAAAAATTCTGAAAATGCTTGCTGTTTGTTTTTATGGGAAGATAAGCTGCTTGGAACTCTTTTGTTTCTCAGAGCTGTTAAGAGGTGTACTTTTTCAGCGTACCTTATGGAGATTTATGGAGGTATGCATTATCTATTGATGTGTTTATGAGTTTGTGAAAGTACAAGAT
The DNA here is from genome assembly GCA_032355345.1 of Lepetodrilus pustulosus. NCBI lineage: Eukaryota > Metazoa > Mollusca > Gastropoda > Lepetellida > Lepetodrilidae > Lepetodrilus > Lepetodrilus pustulosus. Next base: position 9,892 of record JAULBP010095928.1, read on the forward strand.
GCCTTAATAATAATATGACCTTCTGGGTATAAAGTCAAGGCCGAAAATTGAATGATTGTTTGAAGAGGGAAACGTTATTTTGACTGTCTGTGCCATTATTTATTTGTCATTCGGATTTACATTTTAGGTAAGTATCCCTTTAATGATTACATAAGTTACGCCATTTTTTTTCACAAGTTACACTCTTGCAACTACTTATTTGGAGAGTTGCAGTAAAAGTCGCACGAATTGCCTCATTAATATCTGTCACAGTGACAGGAATTGATACTAAAATAGCCGGAACCTAGTAATCCACTAATTGAAGTGAGTGCAACATCCAGCATTCCTCTTTGACATTAAGACGTGTTGTGTAATAGTTTTAAGCATGTTTCAACATGGAGATAACCAGGTTACTGACGGTCTGAGGGGCCGTGCATGTGGCCAGCTTCGCCAGATGACAGTGTTTGGTGTTGACGCTATTGATTGACAGGCGAGTAGCGAGACGACAGGCTTGTGTCAGTGACATGGGCTGACATTCTGTCTATTTCTGTTGCCGTGAAGATGTTGACTTCGGCTAAAGTTGGGTAATCCCTGGACAAATTTACTGAGACAATTTTTCCGTGTTGAGTGCAGAAAGTATAAATCAAAGTTCTCCACGTTGTTTCTGTTACTGCTGTGAACATATATCGTGCACATTAAAATAAATCAGCTTTTTTACTTGCAGATTATTGACAATCGCTTTTAGATGAAGTAGATTTTTTCTACTGCTTTAAAGAATATAAATTGGTGGTTGCGTAATTAACATGAAAACACTCATGGTATCGCCTGATCGGTCCTTACTTTTATGAAGAATGAAAACAGTTTTTTTTTCATTTTGATTGATTATATGCATTTGCAATATTAATGTATATGGTAACTGGTTAAAATAACATATATGGCTGGCTCAGTATGCTACGGTAAGGTGTTATGATGGATTGCAGTTTGATTATGAGCAATCAAAATAGGGTTATCTGTGTGTCTACAGGGAGTTGTCTAGTGTGATGACAGTGACATTGTTATGATAAATCGACATAGACCAGCATAGACACCAGTGTAGACCAGGAGGTTGCAAGGTTGTTGCATGTGTCAGGTGCACCTGATAATACTGTAATTAACCTAACAATTCAAACAGGAGAAAATAATTAAATTTGTAGCTGTTCAAATTATGAAAAAATTAACCTTGAAAATGCTCTGGGTTCCTACAATAAGGGACAACCAAATTAAAGTAGAAAATATTGTAAATGAAATGGTAAATAATTAAAGGATTTAAAAAAAATATATATAAACAAGTAAATTAATTTGAAAAATGACTGTTCGAATAATTAGAAAGTTATGATTTGAAAAAAATTGTCATAATGGTGTTTTTAAGGTTGGAATTTTATTTTATGTGTTCAAACTACATGTATATCCTACTATTATGGTAATTTAAATTACGGTACTTACAGATCTCATATTAATTTTGACATTCAGCACTGAAGTTCATGAAATGAAAAGAAAAAGTAAGTACAGTGTCCCCTCGATATAACACTGTTCAATACACAGAGGATTTGAATATAAGGCGGAGTCAGATGTGGATCCCATTTT